>JAXQQM020082357.1:0-184304 GCA_034641835.2 Pinus albicaulis
ATATATATATATATATATATTGATTACATTACATATCACATATTCCTAGACGAATGAATGTGTTAACAAAAATGAGTCTACCAATGCTTCATCCCAATCCTCTCCTTCAGGAGTGGAAGTCCACATCATCGGTGAAGTCCGTGCTGTAATAAGGCTATCATCCAATGGTACCATTGTCATGGAGCCACTCCAAAGAACCTCGATCTCTAGGACATTCATTGACCGCCCCTAACCTGGCATCGCTGCTCCAACCACCATCTGTGGCTCCCCCGGCTAGTGGTGCTTAACCATCACTTCTCATGCTGGAAAAATTGGTAACCGTTCCAGGATGAATGGTACCAAGATGGACCCATAGCCAAATTGTTTCAGCTTACCATTCTTGCATTTTGTCAATCGTAGTATTTTGTAATATTCCAAAATTAGCATGCAGCTAATTGGAATATTGAATTTTGTTTTTATCACCTAGGAGTTCAATAAATGGGTAAGGAGGCCCATGCACATTAGAAATATGAATAAAATCCCTCATAGTATGAAAAGGGATCATCACAGGAGCTGGATTTCACACCCTTGTGTGTGAAAAGGGACTTTGGCATTTTGACAAGGTCAAGTTTGACCAAGTCAACAACATTGGGATAGGAGGTGGAGATCACTTTGAGAGGCAACGTAGTATGAATGGTAGGAATATTCCTTGGTGGAGGAAACCCTACCGAGTGGGACCCATGGTGAGAGGGCTTCCAATTCTTTAAAAGGAGGGCAAGGCAGTCATTGCTATTCATGTTATGGATTATTGATTTCATGGTCTGGTTATAATTTTGTGCATTCTCTTGTTGTTTAGCAGAGTTGTTGTGCTGCTTAGCACAAGGCATTCATGTTTAGGAATTCCTTATCCTTTCAATAGAGGCATCTTGAGGGAGCTTTCTCTTCATTTCTCCACATTCAAGCTTCAGGCCAAGCATCCTCATTCAGCTACAACGCAATTTCTGTTTAGAGCTGGGTTGTGTTTTAGGGTGTTGCAGTGGAGGTTACTCAACACCACTTCCGAAGCTTATTTTTACGAGGAGGAAGCGTTCTTTCCTTTGGAGGATTAGTGAGGAAGAATCTAGGCTGATTTATGATTCTTTTACCCATATTTTGGTATTAGGCCAACCATTTTCCATCATCTACAAATATTTGTAGTCCTGCTTCCATGGTTATTTTCAGTGAACATCTAGAGTGAGGGTTGCAGTGATTGTTTGGAGGGTGAAATCTTCAGTGTTAGGATCATAATCTCACTTGGAAGATCCATTGGAGGAGGTTTGTTAATCTTGTGCATCATCTAAAAACATATCCATCCAGTTCTTGAGTTACAACTGCTACTCAGTCTTGAGACTGTAGCTCCGACATATTTTCCATTTTGCATATTTCAGGAAATTCTTTCCGGATTGTCTTGAAATTCAGTTTGGGAGTCTATATCTTCACTCCCAAAAATTTTTGGGCCTCATATTTGTATATTTGTGTATTGACAGTTCCCAACAGTAGTTCCTCTAATAAAACTGTGCTGTCATAGCCTTGGGAATTTTCTATGTAGCAGTGATCTTCATTTTTCCATGTACATGTTTCTTGAGGCTTGTATTGCCTAGCTTGAGTGATTGTTTCCTTAAGATATTGTATGTATTTTCTACTATGATCTAATATTATGGCTATGTGGATCTTATTACATCCTATGTTTTGATGTATCACTGATATTTCATTATTATGTTCATGTGTTGTTATATCTGTAGTTTTGGAATATCTTAAGATATTCCCATTATTATAGATTTTCCCTATTTTGGGATATTACAGTGGTATCAGAGCATAACCTTGGCTCAGCTTGTGGATCTTAGCCAATGTGCTATCTATAATACAAGGATAAAAAAATATGAACACAAAGAATACTCCATTCTTTGGAGGAAGAAAGGAGGAGAAACTTCCAAAGTTTTTGTCTCAAACTCTGCAGAGCATTCATGAAGATCTTAAGAAGATGAGGAAGGAGATGTGTAGAGAATATCCAAGAGGGTTTGAAACTGAAATGAAATCTAGATTTTCACATAATGAGTGTGAGCATGTAACCACACACTATGATGCACAACACAGTCACATGCCCAGTTTTTCCATGAGAGAGAGGAAAGAAGAAGGAATGATTAGGAGGGAAACTCTTAATGATTTTCTGCAAGAGTATGAGTCTCAAACTTATAAGTTTAGAGATCATATCAATTTTCCATAGTTTTGCAAGATCAGGGTGAAGAGAAGCAAGCAGCATGATAGATTTCTTCTATCTACTTTTCATGGTTCACCTACATGTTTAGCCAAAGCTTGGGTGGAAGAACTAGACACCTTTTTGCAGTAGCATCAAATTGCTGAAGATGAAGCCATCAAAGTTGCAGCACTGCATTTTGGAGGTAAGGCCTATGCATGGTGGATATCCGAGTATTTTTCTTTGAAGAATGAAAATACTTCTTCTTATGCTAGGTTCACTAAAACATTAGTGGAAATATTTGATGGGAAAATTTATGAAACACATGTGGTGGAACCAAACAAACCCAAGCAAGAAAAAACCTTGCATGTGATGGAGGAAACTATAAACTCAGATCCATTTCAGAAAGCCATGCAGGAGGCTGAAATATTTCATCATACCTTGTTAGAGGCAAGGCCTCTATCTCATATTCCTAAACAAGAGAGCATGGAGATACTTTTTTCAAAAGAGGATCCAATTCTTGGGAGGTTGCCCATACATATTGATGAGGATGAGGGCAACAGTGCTGTCATGTCTAGAGTATATCTAGCACCTCATGCAGAGGAAGAGGGAGCCCTTGCTCCAACTAGAGGGATTATTCATTGCAAGAAATTCCCCAGGATCTCACATGTGGAGATCAAGGCACAACTCATGATTCACATGTGCCATTGATGATAAGGTGTAAAACTATGGAGAGAAAAGGAGGAGATAGGGAGGATGACCAACATCATGTGATGAGGATCACACACCCCTGTATATTTCATGAGATTTATGCACCTAAGAGGGATACTAGATTGTGCAGTGAGAGCAAGGACACATCTATCCATTCACATGTGCAGTCTACTCTTGATGATGATGTCTCATTGCATGGAGACATTTCACCAAGGAGACCACCAGATCAAAAAATGGTCAGAGATGCTTCACATTTTGAGGCACCACTCATTGATTCCAGAAGAGTGGAGACCTTGGGAGAGCTTGATATAGTGCTCAGAGTCTTGGATAGACTCAATGAGGAGAGAGGGATTCTCTCAACAACATCTTTACCCACTCTCATTTCAGATTTTGCACTGTGGAAGAAGCAGCAGGGGAAGGATAGAAACCTTCCAACTTGCATCTTTTGCATGGGAGATGTCAAAGAGGAGGATGACCATATGATAGATGTTCTTCATGAGAGATCATCATCACTATAACTATGGAGGATAGATCCATATTGGAACTCCCAGCTGTTGGTGGAGTATTCCAAGGATATTTTCACTTGTATGATATTGGATGACTAGCTACATGAGGAGGGATATTCAGTTAGAGATGGGGTCACATACTACCATGGTAGGATCTTATTATCTAGAGCTTCCAAGCTCAAGGAGAAGTTGCTACAAGCAGCTCACAAATATTTCCTTTTCAGCCACACTTATTCTATGAAAACATACCACACCATTATGGAGGGGTATTTTTGGGAAGGCTTTGAGGAGGAGACGCATCAGAATATGAGGAGATGCATGGATCATGTAGAGATGGAGGAGATACATGACTCTTTGGAAGAGTTAACACAACCACCTCTTTCCTCTTTGAGGGTGAGAGGAGACTCATCCATGAGCCACTCCATTGGCATGGGAAAGTCATATGGTAAGGGTATTTTTTGTTTGCATAATGATTTATATAATGTATATATGCATCCCTAAACCATATATGTGCAGAATGTTTCTCCAAGGAGGAGAATTATTTCTTCTAGAATTCATGGTATACTTGATGCCATGATCAATATTCATGACCACTCCCTAGGAGAACTTGGGGAGGAGATATACTATGGAGAACATGCTCACTTTGTACCATACATCATTCACTTTCTCCAAACATATGAGGAGAGTGGGGCAGCAAGCAAGTGGATGAGAAACCTCAAATTTTGTCACTCTCTATTGTAGGTGAGGGTAAAACTATGTTGGTTACATTTGAGGGACCATTTTCCTTATCCCTTGCTACATATGGCAGCAAGTATGGTTCTCATTTTAGTTCCTTATGTTGTTGTTGTTCTTATTTTTATTGGGAGCATGATTGGGGGAGTGGAACATTGGTTGTATGTGTCCCTCGGGGAAGAGATTTCCCACATTGTTTGCATTGCATGTTCTAATGGGAGCATGAGAGGTGATATGGCCACCACAAAAAAACATTTTTTTTTTTTATGAGGTGTGCCATGAGATTGATTGGATGCCATATGATGGTGATTTCCAACTCATCATATATGGAATGATTTGGGCCAGCACGTTTCATAACATTGGAGGGGAGATCCTTGGAGGTCTAGTCTTCATCTTGCCACTTGAGGGAAATATTATTGTAGCCCAAAATCAGCATATAATCTACACTTATGCTAAGTGGAGAGGAAGACAGCGTGGGGTATACTATTTTGTCTACCAATATTATATTTTCAGCCCACCTAAATTGCAAGAGCCAAAGGTGGAAGAGGATTTTCAGGAGTTGCCATGTTGGGAGGTAACTCATTTTGTATGGATGCTTTCTTGGGAATGGAGGATCCACATGGGGATGATAGTTCCCAACACTTTTCAAATTCCATTCCTCAAGGGAACCTCTAGACAACACCTTATTGCCTTCTTGAGCACTGTACTTTTTCATGATGATAGCTATTTAGCTAACTTGCATGCTTGGGAGGGGCAATATGGAGATTTATTGATGAGACATCATCTCATTCTTTGGAGGAACATATCATATATGGATGATACAGAAGGAGGAGGGAAAATTATTATTTCTATCCTTGTAGTTGCTTGAGGACAAGCAACATTTGGGAGGGGAGGACTGTAATATTCCAAAATTAGCTTGCAACTAATTGGAATATTGAATTTTGTTTTTATCACCTAGGAGTTGAATAAATGGGTAAGGAGGTCCATTAATATTAAAAACATGAATAAAATCCCTCATAATGTGAAAATGGATCATCATAGGAGCTGAATTTCACACCCTCATGTCTAAACAGGGTCATTTGCATGTGGACAAGGTCAAGTTTGACCAAGTCAACAATGCTGGGATAGGAGGTGGAGGACACTTTGAGGGAAAACGCAGTATGAATGGGAGGAGGATTCCTTGGTGAAGGAAACCCTAATGAGTCAGACACATGGTGAGAGGGCCTCCATTTTTTTAAAAGGAGGGCAAGGCAACCATTTTTATTCATGTTATGGATTATTGATTTCATGGTCTGATTAGATTTTGTGCATTCTCTTACTGTTTAGCAGGGTTGTTGTGCTCCTTAGCACAAGGAATTCCTGTTTAGGAATTACTTCTCCTTTCAATAGAGGCCTCTTGAGGGATCTTTCTCTTCATTTCTCCACATTCACGCTTGAGGCCAAGCATCCTCCTTAAGCTACAATGCAGTTTCTGTTTAGAGCTGGGTTGTGTTGCAGGGTGTTGCAGTGGAGGTTACTCAACACCACTTCCGGGGCTTATTTTAAGAGGAGGAAGCCTTATTTCCTTTGGAGGATCATTGAGGAAGCCTCTAAACTAATTTCACCATATTTGGCATCAAGCCAACCATTTTCCATCATCTATAGCGCAGTCCCTCTCCTTGACTGTGTTATTTTCAGTGAGCATCTGCAGTGAGGGTTGCAGTGATTGTTTGGAGGGCAAGATCTTAAGTGTTAGGATCAACCTTTCACTTGGAAGATCCATTGGAGGAGTTTTTTTCATCTTGTGTATCATCTACAACCATATCCATCTATTTCTTGAGTTGCAGCTGCTACTCAGTCTTGAGACTGCAACTCCGACATTTTTTCCATTTTTCATATTTCAGGAAATCCTTTCCGGATTGTCTTGAAATTCAGTTTGGGAGTCTATATCTTCACTCCAAGCACATTTTGGGCCCCATATTTGTATATTTGTGTATTTACACTTCCCATTAGAAGTTCCTCTAATAAAACTGTGCTTTCATAGCCTTGGGCATTTTTTGTGTAGCATTGATCTTCATTTTTCCATGTACATGTTTCTTGAGGCTTGTATTGCCTAGCTTGAGTGATTGTTTCCTAAAGATATTGTATGCATTTGTTGCTATGATCTAGTATGATGTATATCTAGATATTCTTACATCCTATTTGTTGATGTATCACTTCTATTTCATTATTATGTTAATGTGTTGTTGTATCTCCATTTTTGGAATATCTTAAGATATTCCCATTATTGTAGATTTTCCCTATTTTGGGATATTACACATTTCATGTTGACTATTACCACCTCTGCCCCGTTCTAGAGTGTTCATGCCATGAAATCCACTGCAAGAAGTGACTGTGTTTTTGTGGCCTCATGTGGAGCCTGAACTCCAGTAGCTCGCGTGATGGTATGTAGCACTACTCTGAGTGCCAGATCGGGAATGGTTTGAATATCCACCTTCCCACTTTTGGATCCTTTCCATGCTCCTAGGCACACTCTGTTGATATCCATGCTCATGTTTCCCACTATGGGCCGAGTACCTTTCACGATTGGTACTTCCCCCCTCCGCGACAATCTGGTTATGAAATAAACATCCGAGACCTCAATCTCGAGTACTTGATCGTGAATAATAAATCTTTCCTGATAAATGTCCCAAACACTAACCAAGTACTACAATCACTCCGGTTGATCTCTAAGACATAATTCCATGAATAATTTCTTGAGCCTGCAGGCCTTGAGAACATCCATGCATCTAACATTTCCCATGGCTTCCTCATCTTCTTCACTATGTTCTCGTTCTTTCCATTCGATCACCATTTTGTTCTTTCACACCTACAAAAATATCCATATGGTTGTCATTATTCAAATAAAATGATTTTGAAATGTTTAAATAGGGCTTATTGTTTGAATTTATGAGCTTAAAATGGTTGCCATGGTCGGCGTGCCCCCGTTTGGATTCAAGGTCGATTGGCGTGAGTCCGTGCCCGATACCCGTGCCAACCGCCGTGCCCTAGCTTTTACAAAAGTTCCCTCATAGATCTACAAAATGGGTTGCAGGTAATGAAAATGATATCAAAATGCAGGGAAGGATATGAGTTCTTACCTGGAATAGACGGATTCACGATTAGCCTTCTTGATTGCCCACTGTCAACTCCGCAAAGTCACAGTGAAACAGGGTAAAAAAAAATTGCTCACAAGAGGTAAAAGTGAAAAGCAATTTTTTTTAATCCATTTTTGGCATTTATAAACTTTTCAGAACCCTAATTAGGTTTAAAAGAATATTTTTTGATTATTATGCTATTTTATTTAAAAAAATGGGCTTTAGGTGCATCTCTTGTGCATAAAAAGTCCTCAAAGTGACATCGATGAAGTAATGAGTTATATTTTATACTTTTTCGGACTCAGTAGAAATAAGAAAAAGTCACCCCTGGAGTCATCTTTCATCTCTTTTCTGACTCTCAAAAATTGAAAAGATTACTGAGACTCTTGTCATTTTGAACTCATTAAAAGGTTGTGAAATGATATTTACCAAGTATATATTTACCCCTTTTTCGGGCTGGGATAGATTATTTACGAAAAGGGAATACCTTAGCCTATCATGACTAAGAGGTTCGCTCGGACATAGTTTTCTACCTTTTTGGATCTATGAGACTACCTACGAAAAGGGACCTGTTGGAGTTTTCTTTTCTGCTTCTTTTCAAACTCTCTAAACATGAAAATATGCCAAGTTCTTCCTTTGTCATACTCATTAAAACTTAAATGACATCGGAAACCATCACCATGACATAACCGAGTTCGTCCTTCCTAGGGCTCGTAAAATGTACTAGGATGGATTTGTCTGAAGAAAAAACTTACATGAAAATCATATGCTATCCCCTGTAAACTTGTGTCCAAAAATAATTGGGGTACTTGGCAGCAATGGTGGGGAAAATGGAACCAGTTCTCAGTCGTGTTGGTAGTATGTCTCTCTTGAACATTACACTCATCTGCATTCCTATCAGGTTGGGGACATCTCATTTTGTCATTTTTTTCCTCCATGGGTTTGGGTAATCTATTTTTGACCTCTCATCTGCTCTTTTCCATGTCATCATGACATCATATCCTTTGATGTCAAATACTGGCAAATTTAAAAATCGTGTCGCCAATATGTGTCGCCAATCACCTTACTAATTTACTATGGGATGATTTCCTTCACTCTTTTTACCTATGTACCTCATATAGTTCCCAGGGAAAGTATTCCAAGGTGACGTATCTAATATGGGCACACTTCACTCTTAATTCACTCTTTAGTCATTGAGAAACCTCGCGACCTATTTGTGCCATGTCATTTCATCTCATAGACCCCATATGTTAGCCATTTCATTCCATTTCGATATTTTGGGGTTGTTCTTCTAGGGCATTGTGGCTAGTGGGCTCCTCTTCTAACCAATCACACCATTTTTCCCAATTACATCCTCTATCACATTCTCTTGGTGTCATTTCAGCTAAGTACTTCATCTTGTTCTTTCATTTGTGACTTTTTGGGAACATTCATTGTTGACTTGAAAAATATCAGGGTGATGTGACAAGCGTGCAAGCCACCTAAGCTTTTTATTTTTTTCCTACACACTCCATGTTCATGCCTACATGTCTACCACAAGTACGTTGATTTTGTTGTGGGACCATTGGCACTTACCAAATTTTATTTTCACACTAAAATTTTTTACCAACAATAACTTTTGAACTTGGACGTCTATTTTAGACTTCCATATACCTTTGGAATTCTCTTTCCGAGTTCTATCCATCTCATAATTTTTCAAGAGCACTTGAGCAAGAACTAGAAATGAATCCAAAGTTTATACTTCTTTTCCAATATTGTTTCACTCATATATGTCTTTTCCATCAATAAAAACTTATGTCTAACATTCCCCCCCTTTGGCATTGATGGAAACACCAAAAAGACAATGAGAAAAAAAAATTGTACTTTTTTTACTTCTCCCCCTTTAAGTATAGCTCCCCCTTTGGTGTATTTCTCCCCCTTTGACATCAATTGAGAATAAAATAGTATGCTCCCCTTGAAAATAACTCCCCCTATTATCCTGATTAAATGGACCTAGAAACTTCCTTTTGATATTTCGAGTGCTTATTTCTTCCTTTAGGCCCCTTGAGGAAGATGTAGTTGATGGAAACTTAACTAAGATGAGAGGGGGGTGAATAAATTTAGTAAATTTATGGAAATTAAATTATGATTATTTTTCAATGGTTAATTGGACTACTAAATGAGCAACATACACTTATGAACAAAAAAATTAATATATAACCAACATTTAACATGTAATCAAAACATAACAATTTTCATGAAAACATAAAATTAGCACTCAAAATCATCACATGTGAACACCAAATATAAGTTGAAACCTATAAAGGGATAAAACGATGGCTTTTTTATATTTGTGATGAAAATAAAAGCTCCTAGTCCCTTATTATATATGATTTTTGCGGGATCCAAAATAAAATAGGATTCTACCTCAATTTCTTCTGCACGCTTCAACTTCCAAGGAAGCTTCAAATCCCATTAATTTTCTGCAAGCTACAACCTATAAGAGGCTCCTACCCCAACATGCTCCAACCTGTTATTTATAAATTTACAACTTAAAAGGAGACTACAGTCCTCTGATACATACAAGAAACAACGTGCTAATTTAGCCGATATATAACTCTCCATACCTCCATATCTATATGTTCTTCTTCTCCTCAAATCTTCTTTACATCAGTGTTATATATGTGCCAAGTAACTAATGAAAAATACCTCAATCAACTCTCAGATTCTCTAACTCTCTAACATTTCAACCTTCCAACCTCACATATTTGTATAAACAAACATTAACGGTTGTTGGTATTCCATATATGAATATGAAATGAAAATTCTTGTCTCTTTGCATTCCAAGGGCATGTTTTCCTTTTTAAACTCTTTAAATTTTTGAGTATTAAAAAAGTACATAAGAATTTTTTTTAAATATCCAATTAATATCCATTAATATAAGTCACCTTAATTATTACAACAACCAAACCATACACAATAGCTTGAAAATTGCATCTTCTTGTATTTATTTGCATATTCTTACATCAAAAAATTCTAAGATCCCCTAAAATATTGTTTTGTATCATTCACTCAGTCACTGTAATCATCAACCATCTTTAGGCTCACAAGAATTTATAACAAAAAAATTCCTTGGATAAACTATTTAGATTGATGACATACTCATCAATTTTTATAATCTCAACTTTTCCATCACCATTTATAAACTACCATTTGTCATTGTCAACAATTTTATTTTTCTTTGAAGAGCACACATTTGTTTTGTATAAAATATCCTTATTCTGTCCTCAACATCTTTCTTTTGACATCATCACCTTTCTGTGGATTTCATCACCTTTGTTTTGCAACAAATTACTATTAACCACCAACATTTTTATTTCCATAGCATTGCATCATGCCTTTTCCTTTTCCTTGCATCACAACAATCTCTGCAACATTTTTTCTTCAACAACCAAAAATCATATGTAAACAATAATTCTGTCATCAATTACACAATAAATGAAAGAAACATAAGAGCTCCAAGGCAACCATGTCAGCAATGATACCCTTTTCCATTCCACTTTGCTGCTCCTTTTCCATCACAATTTATTCATGCATAAACATCAGCACATTATAAAAATATCACAACATAATTCATAGCATAAAAAATTATGATTACAACATAAGTAAAAAAAGGGTCTAAGAAGAAGATGCTCCATGATTTTTCCTTTACAACAACATCTCCATAGCAAATTAGTCAAAAATATATGAAATAACAAAACTCCTCCTTGCACACACATGTGGGCCATACTTCATTTAAGCATCACATGCATAAAAAGTCACAAGCATGCCTCAATATCAACAAATAATATACATGTGCCTCACAATCATACAATATCAACTCCTTCATCTCTAATAAACATAGTCTCTGCGACATATAAAGTATACCAATATATCAAGAATACCATGTATCAACATCATACATCAATCAAACATACATAACATATTTGAGTTACACAATCAACCTTACAGCACTATGTACAACGTAGCCTTAACCATAAAATGTATGCAAAACAATCATACAATCTCAACTCCTTAATCTCTAATAAACATAGTCTCCACAACATATAAATTATACCAATATATCAAGAATACCATGTATCAAAATCATATATCAATCAACCATACATAACATATTTGAGCTACACAATCAACCTTACAGCACTATGCACAACGTAGCCTTAACCATAAAATGTATGCAAAACAATTATGACTTGTTGCTCCTTTGCTCGTCCTTTGTCATCGACGAAAACAATGTGAACAATCTCCCCCTTTGGAATTGATCGTAACATTGTGATCTTCCCCTTTTTTTTTCCTAATAATAATCTTTTGTCATCTCTACTAAACTCCGCCTTTGACATCATTAGCAAAGAGTTTTTATTAAAAATAATATAGTCATATCTAGTGATTCCATGAATTCTAAATGTGTAGACTCCCATGCATTGTCAACAACCAATATCACCATAAATTTTACAATAGGCCACTAGTCAAGTTCATAGATCATATTTATTAGCCATCAATAAGGCTTGATTTTATCTTATTTGTATGATTTTTTGTGTGTTAAGGAACCCTCTTTTTTGTATGTATCAAAAATTTCCAGTCAACATTTTGATCCTAAAGGAAGCCTGCAATAATATATATCGCATACCTATGATACACTATGGTGATGATATTCTAGCATCATATCATTTTTTTCTCATCTTTTTTTGCTGGCTTGAGGCTTTGAGCTAATTGAAGAATGATGAACAAAAAAATACCAAATCCGAAAACATAAATTTTTATTTTAATATAACAACAATTTTCAATGGTCATTCCAAACTAGATGAAAATGTTTTCTATCTGAGCATAGCACATAATTGAAAATAATTCTACCATATTAGCCATTTTCTTCAACTATTTTGCTCCAATATGATGGCCACTTTATAATGAACATCATATCATATCATTCATTTTTTTTTTAAATCAAGC
Organism: Pinus albicaulis; assembly: GCA_034641835.2. Classification (NCBI taxonomy): domain Eukaryota; kingdom Viridiplantae; phylum Streptophyta; class Pinopsida; order Pinales; family Pinaceae; genus Pinus; species Pinus albicaulis. The sequence continues at coordinate 12,264 of JAXQQM020082357.1, forward strand.
TTTTCTTTAAGCTCTTTCCCTACATCTAGACCAATGCAAACCATATCTTCTTATGTATTTTCTACATTTCCTCGAAGTATATAACACCATAGCTTCATATCATGATGCAATTAATCCATGAAATGAATAGAAACCATCCTTGTCATGAAATGCATAGCCAAAAATATTATCATCTTCACTCATGCAAGTTATTCCTCTTGCCCCTTGAGAAATTGCAGGGAGAATTTCATATATTGATGGGAGATAAGTAACATGTTGAATCATTCCTAGGTTTTCGAGCCCTACGAAGGCCATCAATATAACATGAAACTCCCCTTATTTGATTTTTCATAACCTTGTTTGAACATTGCCGCTGGAATTGATAACTTTGTTGGCATTATGGCTAATGTGTTGTGCTTGATGGAAACCTACTTAATAAATATTTCAACATTATGGTAACATGATGGTTGTGTAGGCTGGTACAAATGAGACAAATATGATGGACAAAGGATGTTCAAGTTTAGAGATAGAGGAATGATAAATATGAAGTTTCGAAAAGTATACACAAGTCCTCTAAAGCAAGGTTGCATACATACATATGTATGATGAATAGAAGTCATATACATAATCCGTACCATGGTGATTTGAATACCAGGGGTATTTACCTTGGTATTGGCCCATACTAATGACTATGACAATGGTTATTTGATCGTATCAAATAATAATAAAAAAATTATTAAGGGATCCACATAAGCTATTGGCTAAGGCTAAAGCTATATAAGGAGATGGAGATAAAATTCTTAGGTGTGAAATTCATGGGTTATTAATATGTAATTTGATCTAAAACATGTGTGCACCAAGGAGAGTGGGGGAGGCTCAAATATAATAGATAAGAAAGTATAGTGAAGACTAATGAACATGGTTTATTTATTTGTTTATGATTGCAGCTAATAGTGGTTGATCTGTGGTGATAATTGTAACACCCTCATCCCACATCTACCCAAGTAATCGACCAACTGTGGTAAACATGTGACGAAGAGTTACTATGATTTGATTCAACATCCTAGGTTACCCCAAGGAAGTGGAATTGACAGAAACACATCACACAGACATTCCACATCAACAACACGACTCCCCAGTATCATCACATCCACTCAGGTAACTAGCCCTTGGGTCCCACTAAGGTTTTAGGCCTTCAAAACCCCAGAAAATCCAAGAGTATAAGCATGAGTGCGTCTGGGAGGCTTTTGATGCTCCCACAACATATGCATGTGTGCCTCCAGTGATTTTTTCCCACAAATATTTGCCAAAATCCTCGTGATTTGAGCCACTTTTTCAGGCCATGAGCCTAGGTTACTACCCGAAACTAAATGACAATTTAAAAGATGAAATAACATAGTGAAACAATGATACATTTGAAAAAAAAATGGCAAGGCCAAGACTGGACCCCTACTAGCCATGACAGGAATTTCGTCAAACATGTTACAAATATGCTGGGTTAGACTCCTATACCAATAGGTGTCATTTTTCATGATTGAATTGTTGAACTATGCAATATGTTCAAACATTTTTCTTGTTGCAAAAGGTGTTCCATATTTTCAAAAAATCAAAAAATCAAAAAATTTAAAAAATGTAAAGAGGGTATACCCTAAAAGAAAAATCAAAGAGTGAAAAGAATAAAAATGGCCAAAAAGTAAAAGAAAATGAACCCCACCAAAAGAAAGGCCAAGGAAAGTGTGCAAGTCTAAATGCCACTACTTTTTTCTCTGATGTAATAAACAAAATTGTGTGCAACTTGTATCCTATGCCACAATTTATGGACAGTCAAACAGTTTAAGCTTGGCTAGTTCATCTTTCAATTTCATGTTGTAGAATAGAGAATAAATATCTGGCCAAACAGTTTAATCTTGGCAGATAAGTAGATAGGTAGAGTAAATAAAAGCAACTCAACAGTATAATCTGAGCCTTCGAATGTAATAAGGCTAGAATTAAATAGGTTTCCAAATGTAAAAGAAAAGAGTGATAAGGGTTTGCCAGTCTAAGTGCACCCTAATAAAGAAGAGAAAATGGTAGGGTAAAGTAAGTAGGGTAGGTAGATGTTGTTGCAGAATTACATGTGATGAATGATGGTTCTAAATGTGTTCAATTTTACTTTCATCACAAGTGCAAAGGCAGATACTACATTGGAAAAGTTCACAACAAAGCAAAGTCAAGATTATTAACTTCCCCTTCATTTTTCCCTAAAGATTTCACTAATTTCCCCTAAGTGCTAAGGTATTTGAATATTAAAGGGGCTCAAGGCATTTCCTTGACTTTTGGAGGGACCGGACCCTCGGCCCAATAATTGAAAAGACCTAAGTACTTGAAATTATCCATCATAACATTCATCCACCTCTCAAAAATATTTTTCTAAGTAAAATCCCATTTTACTTAGGAAAATCATGCCAATATTTCATAAAAACCCTCAAAATCACTTTTTATTCCAAGTTTAGTGATGAAGTTATCATAATGCAATTTGCTTTAAAAATCTTCACTTTCTTAGTTATATTAATGTATTTTGAGTTTTCATTGTCCCCTTGTCATATTAACATTGATTTTATTTATTAACTCCTTATAGAAATTACCTTCTCCTATTATATAATATTCCAAAAACCCATGTATTATAGTTTTAACCAAAGTATTTAATCCTCACTCGTTCAAATAAAGAACCCCCGTTATACCCCCTTTGGTTAAAATATATCGTTATATGTTAATCCCGCCCCCTATGGTAATTAGATTAATTTAATTCAATTATCATATAATAAAAATATGAAAAAACTTTAAACATATAATATATGTGTTTAAAACAAAAATAAATCCGAAGTTTAATTCAAACCAAACATCGAAATAAACCATCCCTCGCACACTTTTCCTCCCCTACCCTTTATCGTACGCAGGAATTTATTAATCCCCATGATTAATTAAGAACCTAACCCGCCAATGAAAATGCTCCCGAAATGATTAATTGATAATAAATTGTGTCGGGCCCTCCTATTAACTCCCCGTCAACTTCATCTCCCGAAACACCGTTCGATCAGCCACTCCAAGATCGACGGCTATTGATAATTCCGCTGGCCATCCCCGATCCAAAAAATAACGCGTGAAATGACGGTGTTTTCAAACAGTACCATGACCATGTGTCATTCGTTCTGTGGAATCGCTGCCCATCCACTTAATACTGCCTTCCCTCAAAAGCGGTGCGAAAAAAACCGCTTACCACCTTCCCCCCCTGTGACTCATCTGTCGTACATACTGACGTCATTTATTAAAATAATAAAAAAATTCGCCACCCTTTTGACTTTGTGAATAAAACAAAAACCCGCGTCTTTTTCATTATTTTGTACGCAGAAAATGACTTCGCCCTCCATGCAAAGAATCTCAAAAAATCGACTGTCAAGTGCCATTAACTGAATTTTGCTGAAGACCACTGCCAGACCAGTATTCCAACGTTCACCCGCCGCAGCCTGTATCTGTTTGAAACATAGTTCATCTCCTAAAAACAGGTATTTACCCCATTTCTCATTTAAACTCTGTGAAATCCTGGATTTTGTTTTAAATTCTACACCGAAGACTGCTACAGAGTTTATTTGAGTCTTCTCTTTTCCCATAATTTCAAATTGCGTCCCCAAAAACCTGTAATTTTGCTCAATTTTTCACCATAAGCCAAATTTCCATTTTTGAATCCACAAGAACCAAAAATGGAAGTTCTTGTGGCTTTAAACGTCACCCCATTGAACGCCCCTCACAGAGAGTTGGATTATTTATCATTAGTCGACAGAGATTTCCAAATTAAAGACCTGGTTTTTAGTGATAGTCCTCTTCGAATTTTTTATCGCTGCAGAGACAATTATTTGAATGGCTTGGATATGATTGGGTTATGGGAATCTAATCTTCTCAAATACCTCTTTCCCTCTGTCCATATTTTCCCTGAGATAATCCATTACTGTCATGCAAACTATGATGCCACTCAACGAGTAGTCTTATCTCCAAGTCAAAATGTCCTTTTTCCCATTACTGCTCAATCTATCAATGAGATGCTACATTTTCAACCTGATCAAGCCCTCACTCCCCTGTCCATGGGAGAATTACTTGAGAAATCCACCAAACTATCCCATGAAGAATTAAGCCACATCTGTCAGACCTTTATGTTGCCTGATCATCAGCCTAAAGGCCCCCCCCCTTATGGGTATTCTTTTTTCACTAAGGAGGGTAGACTTGTTTTGGAGATGATATCCTTTATAATGGGCTTTAATACCAGTGAATATGTTGACCATTTAATTCTAGTATTATTGTCTATTTTTACCCCTAGACAGCCTCCTGCTGTCAAGTATGACTTTGCATCCTACATTGCAGACAAAATCCATGATCAATTCATGAGATTATAGAATGAGAAAGTGTTCAAGTATTCCTCTGTCATTTACCATCTCATGCTCTATTACGAGTCAGAAAAATTCCCTTTCTATATCCAAAAGCTTGATGCCCAAGGGAATTCTAGGTCTGTTATCTTTTGGTCAGCCATCACTCATAGTTCTCGAAATTCTCCATATTCCTATAATGAGTTCATTGATCTTTTTGTATAACCTGCAACCACCTTGTTGACAGGAGTTTCTCCTCCAAGGCTCAGCAATGAAATCAAGAAAACTTTACAGCTCTCAAAACAGTACAAATTTGGTGATTGGTACTTATACCAAAATCACACAGAAGTCAAAATATATGGATGTGAATTATGTCCATTCAAATTGCCAAAATATGTCCCCATGAGACTCTTTGCATTAGAGTATTTCAGGCAGATGAACAATTCTGATATAATTCATTTTTGTAATGCAAAGAAGAAGGCTCAACTCCGGATCAAAAGTCAATTAGGTCCCTTTATCTGTAACTCTAGGGATGCAGGGGAAGAAGTTGAAAAGATATTAGAAGACCGTTTCAGATTACAAAAGAGTTTCTATTGGGTGCCTTATGACCCATTCAAATTCATTTGTGATAAAAGAATGAAAAATAAATCAGCACCATACATACATCAAAGAATCCCAAAGATTGAAAAATATGCTAATACAGATGAATGGATAGAAGGAACATTGATAGAGCAGGATAGTGAGCAGGTCAATGTAGACAATGTTATGAAAGATCTTGAAAAGATGCTTGACCTAGACTCTTTTGCACAGGTACCAAGATCAGAGGTTGGTCCTTCCTCAGCTGGAATTTTTCAGCAGAAGTTACAAGAAAACATTGCAGTATCATCTAAGGGAAAAGAGAAAGAGGTTGATATACAAGTTAAAGAAACATTCACTATGACAGAACAACCTCAAAATTCCAAGGGACATGATCAAGTACAGGTTTCTTCTGTTCAAACCAATCCAGTAGAAATGTCAATTTTGCAGACTCCATTAAATGTAGAAAAGGGCAAAAAGAGAGATGTTGAAGCTGCTACCCCTCTCACTGGATTTTCACAACAGCCTGAGGCCAAGAGACAGAAATTGAATACTCCTCCAGAAGTATAATCTATTGATGAAATCCTTGATAGTCAAGGACAAGAACAATTGGGCAGTCAACAAATAGGTACAGTTAGTGGAGCATCCACTACCTCACAAAGGAAAGAGCTACAAAAGCAACAGAGTGTTGAAATATCTTCTTTCAAAACACGAGTTAAAGATGCAGGAGATATAAAGAAGACATTTATCAATATAAAAGCCAGGAACGATCCTTTAAGAATCCAGGTTTATAATCAATATTTGAAGATGGCTCCTAAGAATCAAGAAAGATTGATGTCAGCTTATGAAATTCAGCAAGGCAAAATGATAATGAGTCACTTCAAACCCAAAGTGCAGCAACCTCAAACAGCTGCAGATTATATCAGAACAAATTTTGAAGTCTTAGCAAAGGATATTCATCCTTTAGATCAGATTGAGTTACATAAGAAGACTGGTGAAATGATCTATTCTACTTTGAATGATAAGGCAATGGCAGCTCACAGGTTACAGGATTCTTTGGAGAACACTAGTACACAATTGCAGCTTGAAAAGGCTTCTTCTCAAGCCAAAGACAACAGGATAAAAACATTGGAGGAAACAATTATTCGATTAGGTGACAATCCAAAGGATGTCAAAGGTATAGAAGCTCTAATCAAGAAAAAAGATGATGACATTACAGCTTTGAGAAAGCAGTTGAAATTGCCAGCTTCAAGACATCCTCAAACTGAAGAAGTAATAAAGAAGAATTCTGAAGAAGAAATGATGGACTTGCTTTTGAGGCTGAATGAGCAACTGACTGAAACAGAAAAAGAGCTTGAACAATCTTTAAAAGACAAGCAGTCCAGTGTTCCAGTATCTACAGTAGAGGTTATCATAGGTACAACAAGTCAGCCAACAGGTCAACCAACAGAGCCATCACAGGTAAATACTTCAAATTTGAGTACAGAAGAACTAATAAAATCAATGAATGACTTGAAACTTCAAGTAACAGAACTTCAACACACAAAGTTATAGCTTATTAATTTGGAATAGAGATATGATCTCTAAAAAATTACTGTTGCTAACAAAACAAGAGAAGTCAAAAAGTTGGAAAAATTGGTTAAAGCTTTGGAAAAGGATCTCACATTGGAGAAACCTTTAAGAGAAATAAATGACATTATTTGGGATAATATTATCTAATCAATAAAAGATATCTGGTCTTCAATTCAGATAATATACGAGCATAATGATTTGGTCAAAGTAGCTCTGGATGAAGTTGAAAACACACGAGAATAATTAGGAAATAGGCCCGAGGAAGCTAATAAGCTCATACAATTTCTAAACACTCAAGCCAGACAACAACTTGCAGATCAGGGTATTCAGGACAGAACTGCAACAATCTTAGAGATAAAAAGAGTTTTTACTGAAAGAACTCTTATGAAAAATTTAGAACGAAGGTGCTTTGACATGCAAGCAGAAATCATTTCTTTCAGAGAAAGGTTTAATGTTTTATTGAATAAAAGGTGGCCCAACCCTATGGTTTCAGAAGATAAAATAATGGACCTGGAAAATTATGTTAAGAAATTGGACATACATGCTCACAATCAAGCCACTTCCTCAACCATTTCATCATAAGCAACATTACCTACAGGAAGGAATATTCATGACCGATTAGAGAATTGATTTTATCTTGAACATGAAGTAAAACATTTGTTTCCTAATCAACCTAATTTCTTCAGATATACTGAGGCTGATGAAACATTGAGGAAGCTTCAACGGACCAGAATAGCAGAAGATAAATGGTGGGAAGATCTGTTGGAACTTTTGTAAAATTTATCCTTATATGAAATTTTGCCTATTTACTATGGTATAAAGGATAAAGGGATAAACAAAGGTCAAAGAGTATCGGTTCAGTTAAAAGTGTATCAGTAAGAACAAAGAGTATCAGTAAAGAAAGACATTTAGAACAAAATTACTGAAGAGGACAACAATGAGCCAAAATATAGGTCCTGGCTCCAGCACATTCTCAAAAGGAGGAAACAGCAAAAAATTAGTTGTTTTTTTTATTTTATCTACGAGACCATCTGTATCTATTTTTATTGTAACTTATTCATGAGTCACCCTAGATTACATCTCTTTTTGTTATGAGATATTTCTGATAATTTTTTGTATTAATAAGCCCTCAATCGGATTATTGAGGGTGGATTCTTATACTTTGCTGTAACATTGACTTTTTGGAATAAAGTGCTATTGGAGAAATTTCTTTGTGGCTAGCTGGATGATGGATTGACGCTAAAGACTTTTTACAGGATTCATGTGTCGAACTACGGATCCATAAGTCATCCTTTCCCTTGTGTTTTAAGTCTTTATATCTGTTTATTATATCACAGTATTTCATTTCTGAATAATTAATGAAAAAGAATAAATCAGAAGGTACTTAAGTGTAATCTGATTTCAATAATTTTTATTCTAAATGTTTTCCTCTAAATTGGTTATAAACAATGAATTCTTAATTGCTCTTGTTTAGCCAGTTTATGCATTTGATTATTTAGTAAAAAATACTTAACTGCTCTTTATTGGTAATCACTCATTTTCTCTCTATGAATATGTTGAAAGATTCTTAATTGCCTTTCATCCATTCTAAACCCATTCCATTCACTTTAGATCTAAAATTGTTCTTTGGTTTGATTATCTTGCCCTATAAAACCATCTTTTGCTGATAAAATTAATCCAGTGAAACCATCTTTTTGACTCCATAGCCCAATGGCCTGAAAATAGTTAACCTTGCCCTCAGTTACGGAATTCCACCATTCAAATTCAAAGAAAACCCTTGGACTTTATAACTAGCCTAAAATTTTCTAGAAACAAAGCTAAACTTGAAAGAGAGAGCCCTCTCTGGTTACAGATTGGCTAGATTATGTATCTAAAAGATTGGTTTGTGGTTACCTCGGACACCTTTCCTCTTCCAACAACTTCAAGGAAAATATGAGTGATAACATAGTGGCGACTCCATTGGGGATTTGAATCATTTTATTTATTGTTACTATTGTTTGATTCATAAACTACAGACGGGGCCTGAAGATTAGCCAGGTAGCCTTTGAAATGCTTTTGCTCTGCAATTGCATAGTAAATAAACACTACTTCAGTCAATCTCCGGTTTATTTTATAGACTGAACTTTGGTTTCAGACAATCAATCAGTTTCTCTAGTTCAATAAATCTTTGAGAAAATTTTAACCCAAAATCATAAATTTCTTGAAGAGTTTGTCGAAGTTGTACTTTAATTTTATTTAAAACAAAAAACCAAAAAAATGAAATCCAGAAAACTGGCTTCAGAAAGGACTCATTATACCAGGTCAAATCCTGACCCTAACCCACCACCGATATTTGAGAATCCAAATCTGATTCCTAGAATTCTGAGAAGACAAGAGAGTCAAGAAAGCTCTGGGAGTTCTTGACCTCTTTTTAGATCAAACTCTTGTCCTGTGAAGTTTGTGTATCTTGAAGACGAAGCATTTGATGAACATTTTGAAACTTCTCTATTCATAAATTTTTCTGAATCTGAGTTGTCCAATCTGGTTCCTGATCCATTATTTCTTGAAGATTTGAAATTTGAGTTTATCACTTCACATCTTGACAAGCATTTACAAAATTTCATTCAATCTGAGGTGACCTTTGAAGAGCTTTCAAACTCTTCTGTGATTACTTCAGCTTCCCCTAGTTCATCTTCTTTTCCCCAAACTTCTCAAACACAAGCTACCTCTTCTTCCTCTCCACCCACTACTTCCAGACCATCATCACCTGTTATTCCATTACACCTTCCGATGGCCAACAGATATGCTCCGTTAAGGTTGCCAGGAAACCCTGTTGCTTTGCCTCAAGACTATCAGAGTAAAATCACCCCTTTTGATGGTTCTGGTACTTACACTGCTCAACAACATACCAAAAGGATGACAGATTACTTTGAATTTTATGAAATAGATGTTGATGATGTGAGAATGCGAATTTTTGTCCAAAGTCTTACTGGAGAAGTCAGGACATGGTTTAGGGCTCTTACTCCAAATAGTGTTGCTGACTTACCATCCATTTATAGATTATTTTCAAATAGATGGGAAAAGAACAAATATCCTCTTCAATTCCTATCAGACTTTAGAAAATTTAAGAGAGGACCAAATGAAGCAGTGCAAGATTATATCATTAGATTCAACGAAGCTTACAATGTTGTTCCCCAAAACCTTATACCTCCTCTAGATTCGGTATTGGTTAAATTTCCTAATGGGTTTGATTCCGACATAGCATATTCACTTAGGGAAAGAGTTCCACAAACTCTAGAATATATGCAAAGCATAGTTGTTAGTGTTGAAGCTAACCTAATAGAAAAACGAGCTAGAGCTAGAGCTGAAAGAAGAATGCCTATAAACGAAGAGCCTTCGGCTTTTGAAAGAAAGCTGGATGCAATTATTAAAGGTATGGAAATACTGGGAGACAGAGTAGAGACAATCGAAAGGAAGTATTCTAGTGATGGTCAAAATGTTGTTAGAAACCCAAACTTCAGAAGAAATCAAAACCAAAATACTGGAAAAAATGTTCCTGACCAAAAAATCAGGCCACCATTCCAGGAAAATTTCGTTGAAGGTTCATCTTCTGAGGAACCAACTGAGGATGTTGAAATAAATTACTTGACTGAAAACAAGAATGAACCAGAAGTTTTCCTATCTCAAGATGATAAAGAAAATCACATTCTTGAAACATTTCAAACTCATTCAAGAGAAACTTTTGATTTTAAGGAAGGATATGACTCAGCAATTTATGAAGTTCATAAACAATACAATTTGAGAAGCAGACGGATTGACGTGCCAGAAAATAACAAACAGAAAGATGTAAAACAAAACATCAAAGGTAAGACTAACACTTCTCCCGTAAAAATTCTTTCTAGAGCAAGTCCTAAACCCGCTAACCTAATAATTGAAGATGTGTCTGATAATCAACTGAATAATAAACAACTTTCCAATACTTTTCCTCCTACAGGAAACGTAGAAGAACCAGCACAAGTTAATTCAGAAACAACTTCAACTCATAATCCCACTCCTGAAAAAGAGAAAAACATTGAAGACACAAAAAATAGAGAAAATCCAACTGTTCAAAATACTAGAGCTCAAACAGAAAAATCTTTCAATCTAGAAGCTGAAATAGGCAAATTAAAGATAGTTGTTCCATTGGCAGAATTAGCTAAACATGATGTCTATAGAAGCCAAATTAGCAGATCCCTTAACATTACTGGAATGGATGATTCAGTAAATGTTTTTGATGATCAAACCAAATTACTTTTTGGCCCTGAAGTAAATGGAAAACCAGAAAGTGGAGGAACTCCTCAATTTTATGTGAGTTTGAATGTACATGACAAAATACTTCATAATTCCATGCTTGATTCTGGAGCGTCTCACAATTTAATGCCAAAGGCTATGATGGAAAGATTAAACCTAGACATTACCAGACCATATAAAGATATTTTTTCTTTTGATTCAATTCAGGTAATATGTTTAGGTTTGATTAAAGATTTGTGTGTTACTTTGGTAGAATACCCTGCGAAATCTATTCTGATGGATATAGTAGTAGCAGATATTCCTCCCAAATATGGTATGTTGTTGTCCATATCCTGGGGTGCTAAACTCGGAGGATCTATTCGATTGGATATGTCATATGCTACTATTTCAGTGTTCCGTCAACCTAAAAGACTATACAGAGAAACCCTGATGAAATATTTAGTCAGTAGTAAGGAGAAGCCTGAAAACTTCCCCGTCTATTCAGTACATTCTGATATGGACTCATTCATCCTTTATAATGTTGAATTTGACCTTCCTATTGAATTAGAAGCACCTGAAACAGAAACTGCAAATAAATCTACTGTTCAAATTGAAGAAATTTTGGAAAACAAAGAAACGTCAGACATTCAGGAAATACCAGAAAAAACTGAAAAACCAGATCTCCCAGTTAAGAAAATTGTTAAAACAATCGATGAAGATTATGAACATGAAATTCTTTGGCATTTAGAATTTGATGGTTCAGTAAATAAGTTAGGAGCAGGAGCTATAATTTGGATACACAACGTTGAAAACGATTATGCTGAAGGCCATGCTTATAGATTGAACTTTAGATGCACTAATAATATGGCAGAATATGAGGCTCTTTTTCTAGGGCTTAAACATGTCAAGAAATTAGGAGCAATTAGAGTATCAATCATAGGAGAATCTGAGTTAATTATTCAACAGATCAATGGTGAATGTTCGACAAAAGACCCCAGATTAAGAGAATACAGAGGAACAGTTGTGGAAATTCTTAATACTTTTTTACAGGCTCAGCTTGCCAAAATTTCTAGAAAACAAAATTTGCATGATCATAGTCTTGCAATGTTCGCTAGCACTTGTAAATTACCTTTTGGACCTAATCATCAGTTCACAGCTGAGATTAGACATAGACCTGCTATACCGGATAATCTTATGAATTGACAAGTGTTTGTAAATAATAATCAGATAAATAATTTTGACCTTAGAAAATGAATTCTCTAACAGTAGTATAGATGAAGACACAACAACCAATGAATCTGATCAAATAGATGAAAAAGAAACAGATATTTCAGAAGAGACTGCAATTCACAAGCTTCACCCAACTAAATTCACCAAAAAAGATATGCAGGATCTGAAACAAATGGAAGTCGATGAGATTATAGAAGATGAATCTTAAATTATTAATCTGAAAGATAATCATTTACCTAAAGGATTGACTCTTTTAGAAGATCTTTTTGACTCTAATGACATTCCACTGAAACCCAAAATGGAACCGTTAAAAGTTGATATTGATGAATACAATTTAGGAACTAAAGGAATTCCTAAGATGGTTAAGTTATCTAAATCTCTGCCAGCAGATCAAAAGGTTAAATATGTTGAACTTTTAAAAGAATTCCAGGATGTTTTTACCTGGAGTTATGAAGATCTGAAATCATATGATACATCAATAATTCAACACACAATACCTTTGAAACCAGATCAGAAACCATTTAAACAGAAACTTAGAAGAATCAACCCTGTATTGCTACCTTCAATTGAAAAATAAATTAAAAGAATGTATGAAGCATGAATAATTTCTCCTATTAGGTTTTCTGAATGGGTTTCTAATTTGGTACCAACAAGGAAGAAGACTGGAGAGATTAGACTATGTGTTGATTTGAGAAATTTAAACAAAGTTTCTTTAAAAAATAACTATCCTTTACCTAAAATGGACCATATCTTACAAAGGGTAGTAGGCTCTTCAAGGATTTCCCTTCTGGATGGATTCTCTTCAAATACGTTAAGATGCCAAAGAAATTCATGATTTTCTAGTTATATATCTGGATGATTTGACTGTTTTTTCCAAGACAGATCAACAACATTTGGACCATCTTAGACAGGTGTTTATAAAATGCAGAAAGTATGGTATTTCTTTAAATCCGAAAAAATCATTGTTTGGTCTTGAAGAAGGTAAACTCCTAGGTCATATCATTTCAAAATATGGCATTAGAATTGATCCTGAAATAATACAAGCCATATTGCAGATACCTCATCCCAGGAATATTAAAGAACTTCATGCTTTCATAGGAAAGATCAATTTTTTGAGAAGATTCATTTCTAGTTTAGCTTAATTACTTAGACTGCTTACTAACATGTTAAGAAAGGATTCAAGTATTAAATGGACAGTAGAAGCCAAGCAATCATTTGAAGAAATCAAAATGGCTTTGACCAGAACACCAGTTCTCACCAGTCCAAAATTTGATAGAGATTTCAACATTTTTTCATTTGCTTCTGAACATACAGTTGCAGTTGTTTTATTACAAAAGGATGATCAAGGATGTGAAAAACCTATATCCTTTTTTAGTAAAACACTCAGAGATGCATCATTGAAATACAACATCATGGAGAAACAAGCTTTTTCACTTGTGAAAGCAATTAAAGATTTCAGAATTTATATATTGTATTCTCATATGATAGCTTATGTACTTAATGATGTCGTTAAAGACAACTTAACTCAAGATGGAATTGAAGACAAAAGAGGTAAATGGATAGCTACCATATTAGAATATGATATTGAAATAAGACCTACAAAACTCATAAAAGGACAAGATTTGGCTCAACTCATGATTGAAACAAATTGCCAAGCCCTGAATATTAATGAACTGGATGACGAACAGGAGATGGCGACTCCACAAATCAGTCAGGCCTTTTTAGACTCACCTTGGTATGCTGATATCATTTATGTTTTGTTAAATCTGCAAGCTCCTCCAAGATTATCCAGAACGAAACAAAGATTTTTGAAAATGACATCTTTAAAGTATTGTATTTTAGATAATGTTCTCTTTTGGAAGAATCATGATGAAATTCTATTAAATTGTTTATTAAAGGATGAAGCTGACAAGGTTCTCAATGAATTCCATGCAGGAGATTGTGGTGGACACCTCTACTGGAAGTCAACTGCAGATAAGATCTTAAGGGCTGGTTTTTATTGGCCAACCTTGTTTTCAGATGTAAAGAAATTTGTAACTGCTTGCCATAAGTGTCAGATCTTTGAAGGCAAGAGAAAATTATTACCTTTACCATTGAAAACAATTTCCACCGAGAAACCCTTTCAACAATGGGGCCTGGATTTTATTGGAGAAATCCATCCTCCCTCTTCTGGCCAACACAGATGGATCCTCACTACCACAGATTACTTTACTAAATGGATTGAAGCAATCCCATCAAGACAAGCCAATGATTATGTAATCATAGGATTCTTAGAAACCAATATACTATCAAGATTTGGCTATCCTGAGAATATTATAACTAATAACGCTGCTGTTTTCAAGTCTAAAAAAATGATTAGTTTCTGCAATAAATATCACATCACTTTAGGCCATTCCACAACCTATTATCCTCAGGGTAATGGACTGGCTGAATCTTCCAATAAAAGTCTCATTAATATCATTAAAAAATTATTGGAAAAAAATAAGAAAAATTGGCATAAAAAACTTACCAATGCATTGTGGGCAGACAGACTTACTACCAAAAAATCAATTGGGACCAGTCCATATGAATTAGTTTATGGTATTGATGCCAGATTTCCATCATCTTTAAGAGTTCTTGTAATGAAGTTACTTCAGGAGGCTCAAGTAGAACCAAATGATATTCAGAGAAGAATAAATCAAAAAATTCACTTGCAGCAGACCAGAGAAGAAGTGTATCAACGATCCCAAGTTTTACAGGAAAAATTAAAGAAGATGTTTGACAAAAGGACCAAAACAGAAGATTTTCAACTGGAAGACAAAGTTTTAAGATAGGATTCCAGAAGGGAAGATAAAGGGAAACATGGGAAATTTGATTTCTTATGGAAAGGACCTTACATCATTCATGCCTTACAGGGAAATAACACATATTTTTTAAAGAATTTGGATGGTTCAGAAGCTGAGGAAGAACCAGTCAATGGTCGAATGTTAAAACACTACTTTGATCCTATTTACTAGGATGTTCTGATTCTTTAACATGTACATAATATATCCTTTGTAATGCATCAGTTTGGATTAGATGGTGACTCACTGGAGTTGAAGCCCGAAGAGAAGGCCCTAAGCTCCAAAGATTTTACTATCATACATAAAATAAAGCAACAAAAGAGAAGAATATTCCATGGTTCAGATTAAGACATTTTGAGACATCTGACCTATTGTTCTTGACTTTTCACCAGGAAAAGCCATCCCGAAGTGGAGCCAGTGTTAGTCTCCTATACCAATAGGAGTCATATTTCATGATTGTCTTGATAAATTATGTAATATGTTCAAACATTTTCTTGTTGCAAAGGTGTTCAATATTCTCGAAAAAATTCAAAAAATCAAAAAATTTTAAAAAATGTAAAGAGGGTATACCCTAAAAGAAAAATCAAAGGGTGAAAAGAATAAAATTGGCCAAAAAAGTGAAAGAAAATGAACCCCACCAAAAGAAAGACCAAGGAAAGTGTGCAAGTCTAAATGCCACTACTTTTTGCTCTGATGTAATAATCAAATTGTGTGCAGCTTGTCAAACTTTTGCCACAATTTATGAAGAGTCAAACTGTTTAAAATTGACTCATTCATTTTTCAATTTCATGTTGTAGAATAGAGAATAAATATCTGGCCAAACAGTTTAATCTTAGCAGATAAGTAGATAGGTAGAGTTAATAAAATGTGCTCAACATTTTAATCTGAGCCCTTGGATGTAATAAGTGTAGACTTAGGTAGGTTTGCCATGTAAAAGAAAAAGAAGATTGATAAGGGTTTGTCAATCTAAGTGCACCCTAATAAAGAAGAAAAAATGGTAGAGTAAAGTAGGTAGGGTAGGTAGATGTTGTTGCAGAATTACATGTGATAAATGATGGTTCTAAATGTGTTCAATTTTACTTTCATCACAAGTGCAAAGGCAAATACTACATTGGAAAAAGTTCACAGTAAAGCAAAGTCAAATTATTAACTTCCCTTCTCATTTTTCCCTAAAGATTTTACTAATTTCCCCTAAGTACTAAGGCATTTAAAGATTAAAGGGGCTCAAGGCATTTCCTTCACTTTTGGAGGGACCGGACCCTCGGCCCAATAATTGGAAAAGCGTAAGTACTTGAAAACATCCATTGTAACATTCACTCACCTCTCAAAAAAAAATTCCTAAGTAAAAACCCATTTTACCTAGGAAAATCATTCAATATTTCATAAAAACCCTCAAAATCACTTTTTATTCCAAGTCTAAGTGATGAAGTTATCATAATGCAATTTGCTTTAAAAATCTTCACTTTATTAGTTATATTAATGTATTTTGAGTTTACATTGTCCCCTTGTCATATTAACATTGATTTTATTTATTAACTTCTTATAGAAATGATCTTCTCCTATTATATATAATTCCTTTTATATAATATTCCAAAAACCATGTATTATAGTTTTAACCAAAGTATTTAATCCTCGCTCGTTCAAATAAAGAACCCCCGTTATACCCCCTTTGGTTAAAATATATCGTTATATGTTAATCCCGCCCCTTATGGTAATTGGATTAATTTAATTCAATTATCATATAATAAAAATATGAAAAAACTTTAAACATATAATATATGTGTTTAAAACAAAAATAAATCCGAAGTTTAATTCAAACCAAACTTCGAAATAAACCATCCCTCGCGCACTTTTTCTCCCCTACCTTTCATCGTACGCAGGAATTAATTAATCCCCACGACTAATTAAGAACCTAACCCGCCAATCAAAATGCTCCCGAAATGATTAATTGATAATAAATTGCGTCGAGCCCTCCTATTAACTCCCCGTCAACTCCCTGTCCCGTCAACCATTCGATCAGCTGCTCCAAGATCAACGGCTGTTGATAATTCCGCTGGCCATCCCCGATCCGAACAATAACGCGCGAAATGTCGGTGGTTTTCAAACAGTACCATGGCCACGCGTCATTCGTTTTATGGAATCATTTCCCATCCGCTCAATACCGCCTTCCCTCAAAAGCAGTGCAGAATAAACTGCTTACCACCCCCCCCCTCCCGGTGACTCATCTGTCGTACATACTGACGTCATTTATTAAAATAATAATAATAAATTCGCCACCCTTTTGACTTTGCGAATAAAACAAAAACCCGCGTCTTTTTCATTATTTTGTACGCAGAAAACGACTTTTCCCTCCCTGCAAAGAATTTCAAAAAATCGATTGTCGAGTGCCATTAACTGAATTTTGCTGAAGAACACTACCAAACCAGTATTCCAGCGTTCACCCGCCGCAGCCTGTACCTGTTTAAAACATAGTTCATCTCCTAAAAATAGGTATTTACCCCATTTCTCATTTAAACTCTGTGAAATCCTGGCTTTTGTTTTAAATTCTGCATCGAAGACTGCTACAGAGTTTATTTGAGTCTTCTATTTTCCCATAATTTCAAATTGCGTCCCCAAAAACCTGTAATTTTGCTCAATTTTTCACCATAAGCCGAATTTCCATTTTTGAATTCACAATAACCAAAAATGGAAGTTCCTGTGGGTTTAAACGTCACCCCATTGAACGCCCCTCACAAAGACTTGGATTATTTATCATTAGTCGACAGAGATTTCCAAATTAAAGACCTAGTTTTTAGTGATAGTCCTCTTCGAATTTTTTGTCGCTGCAGAGATAATTATTTGAATGTCTTGGATATGATTGGGTTATGGGAATCTAATATTCCTAAGTACCTCTTTCCCTCTGTCCATATTTTTCCTGAGATAATCCATTACTGTCATGCCAACTATGATCCTAACCAAAGAGCAGTTTTTTCCCCAAGTCAAGATGTCATCTTCCCAATTACTACTCAGTCTATCAATGAGATGCTACATTTTCAACCTGATCAAGCCCTCACTCCCTTGTCCATGGGAGAATTACTTGAGAAATCCACGAAACTATCCCATGAAGAATTAAGCCGCATATGTCAGACCTTTATGTTGCCTGATCATCAGCCTAAAGGCCCTCCCCCTTATGGGTATGCTTTTTTCACTGAGAATGGTAGACTTGTTTTGGAGATGATATCCTTTATAATGGGCTTTAATACCAGTGAATATGTTGACCATTTAGTTCTAGTATTATTGTCTATTTTTACCCCTGGACAGCTTCAAGTATGACTTTGCATCCTACATTGCAGACAAAATCCATGATCAATTCATGAGATTAGAGAATGAGAAAGTGTTCAAGTATTCTTCTGTCACTTACCATCTCATGCTCTATTACCAGTAAGAAAATTTCCCTTTCTATATCAAAAATCTTGATGCCCAAGGGAATCCTAGGTCTGTTATATTTTGGTCAGCCATCACTCATAGTTCTCGAGATTCTCCCTATTCTTATAGTGAGTTCATTGATTTTTTTATACACCCTGCAACCACCTTGTTGACAGGAGTTTCTCTTCCAAGGCTCAGCAATGAAATCAAGAAAACTTTACAGCTCTCAAAGAAATACAAAGTTGGTGATTGGTACTTATACCAAAATCACATAGAAGTCAAAATATATGGATGTGAATTATGTCCATTCAAATTGCCAAAATATGTTCCCATGAGACTCTTTGCATTAGAGTATTTCAGGCAGATGAACAACTCTGATATAATTCATTTTTGTAATGTAAAGAAGAAGGCTCAACTTCGGATCAAAATTCAATTAGGTCACTTTATTTGTAACTCTAGGGATGCAGGGGAAGAAGCTGAAAAGATATTAGAAGACCGTTTCAGATTACAAAAGAGTTTCTATTGGGTACCTTATGACCCATTTAGCTTCTTTTGTGATAAAAGAATGAAAAATAAATCAGCACCATACATGCATCAAACAATCCCAGAGACTGAAAAATATGCTAATACAGATGAATGGATAGAAGGAACATTGATAGAGCAGGATAGTGAGCAGGTCAATGTAGACAATGTTATGAAAGATCTTGAAAAGATGCTTGACCTAGACTCTTTTGCATAGGTACCAAGATAAGAGGTTGGTCCTTCCTCAGCTGGAATTTTTCAGCAGAAGTTACAAGAAAACATTGCAGTATCATCTAAAGGAAAAGAGAAAGAGGTTGATATACAAGTTAAAGAAACATTCACTATGATAAAACAACCTCAAACTTCCAAGGGACAAGATCAAGTACAGGTTTCCTCTGTTCAAACCAATCCAGTAGAAATGTCAATTTTACAGACTCCATTAAAAGTAGAAAAGGGAAAAAAGAGAGATGCTAAAGCTGCTACCCCTCTCACTGGATCTTCACAACAGCCTCAGGCCAAGAGACAGAAATTGAATACTCCTCTAGAAGTAGAATCTATTTATGAAATCCTTGATAGTCAAGGACAAGAACAATTGGGCAGTCAAAAAACAGGTACAGTCAGTGGAGCATCCGCTACCTCACAAAGGAAAGAGCTACAAAAGCAACAGAGTGTTGAAATATCTTCTTTCAAAACACCAGTTAAATATGCAGGAGATATAAAGAAGACATTTATCAATATAAAAGCCAGGAACGATCCTTTAAGAATCTAGGTTTATAATCAATATTTAAAGATGGCTCCTAAGAATCAATAAATATTGATGTCAGCTTATGACATTCAGCAAGGCAAAATGATAATGAGTCACTTCAAACCCAAAGTACAGCAACCTCAAACAACTGCAGATTATATCAGAACAAATTTTGAAGTCTTAGCAAAGGATATTCATCCTTTAGATCAGATTGAGTTACATAAGCAGACTGGTGAAATGATCTATTCTACTTTGACTGATAAGGCAATGGCAGCTCACAAGTTACAGGATTCTTTGGAGAACACTAGTACACAATTGCAGCTTGAAAAGGCTTCTTCTCAAGCCAAAGACAACAGGATAAAAACATTGGAGGAAATAATTATTGGATTAGGTCACAATCCAAAGGATTTCAAAGGTATATAAGCTCTAATCAAGAAAAAAGATGATGACATTGCAGCTTTGAGAAAGCAGTTGAAATTGCCAGCTTCAAGACATCCTCAAACTGAAGAAGTAATAAAGAAGAATTCTGAAGAAGAAATGATGGACTTGCTTTTGAGGCTGAATGAGCAACTGACTGAAACAGAAAAAGATCTTGAACAAGCTTTAAAATACAAGCAGTCTAGTGTTCCAGTATCTACAGCAGAGGTTATCACAGGTACAACAAGTCAGCCAACAGGTCAACCAACAGAGCCATCACAGGTAAATACTTCAAATTTGAGTACAGAATAACTAATAAAATCAATGAATGACTTGAAACTTCAAGTAACAGAACTTCAGCACACAAATTTACAGCTTATTAATTTGGAACAGAGATATGATCTCTCAAAAATGACTGTTGCTGACAAAACAAGAGAAGTCAAAAATTTGGAAAAATTGGTTAAAGCTTTGGAAAAGGATCTCACATTGGAGAAACCTTTGAGAGAAATAAATGACATTCTTTGGGATAATATTATCCAGTCAATAAAATATATCTGGTCTTCAATTCAAATAATATACGAGTAGAATGGTTTGGTCAAAGTAGCTCTGGATGAAGTTGAAAACACACGAGCAGAATTAGGAAATAGGCCTGAGGAAGCCAATCAGCTCATACAATTTTTAAACACTCAAACCAGACAACAACTTGCAGATCAGGGTATTCAAGACAGAGCTGCAACAATCTAGAGATAAAAAGAGTTTTTACTAAAAGAACTCTTATGCAAAATTTAGAACGAAGGTGCTTTGACATGCAAGCAGAAATCATTGCTTTCAGAGAAAGGTTTAATGTTTTATTGAATAAAGGGTTGCCCAGCCCTATGGTTTCAGAAGATAAAATACTGGACCTGGAAAATTATGTTAAGAAATTGGACATACATGCTCACAATCAAGCCAATTCCTCAACCATTTCATCAGAAGCAACATTACCTACAGGAAGGAATCTTCATGACCGATTAAAGAATTTGTTTTATCTTGAACATGAAGTAAATATTTGTTTCCTAATCAGCCTAATTTCTTCAGATATACTGAGGCTGATGAAACATTGAGGAAACTTCAACAGACTAGAATAGCAGAAGATAAATGGTGGGAAGATCTGTTGGAACTTTTGTAAAATTTATCCTTATATGAAATTTTGCCTATTTACAACAGTATAAAGTATAAAGGGATAAACAAAGGTCAAAGAGTATCGGTTCAGTTAAAAGTGTATCAGTAAGAACAAAGAGTATCACCGAAGCAAGGCAGTTAGAACAAAATTACTAAAGAGGACAACAATGAGCCAAAATATAGGTCCTGCCTCCAGCACATTCTCAAAAGGAGGAAAAAGCACAACATTAGTTGTTTTTCTTGTCTTATCTACGAGACCATCTCTCTCTATTTTTATTGTAAATTATTCATGAGTCACCCTAGATAACATCTCTTTTTGTTATGAGATATTTCTGATAATTTTTTGTATTAATAAGCCCTCAATCAGATTATTGAGGGTGGATTCTTATACTTTGTTGTAACATTGACTTTTTGGAATAAAGTGCTATTAGAGAAATTTCTTTGTGGCTAGCTGGATGATGGATTGACGCTAAAGACTTTTTACAGGATTCATGTGTCGAACTACGGATCAATAAGTCATCATTTCCCTTGTGTTTTAAGTATTTATATTTGTTTATTATATCACAGTATTTCATTTATGAATAATTAATGAAAAAGAATAAATCAGAAGGTACTTAAGTGTAATCTGATTTCAATCATTTTTATTCTAGATGTTTTATTCTAAATTGGTTATAAACAATGAATTCTTAATTGCTCTTGTTTAGCCATTTTATGCATTTGATTATTTAGTAAAGAATACTTAACTGCTCTTTATTGGTAATCACTCATTTTCTCTCTATGAATATGTTGAAAGATTCTTAATTGTCTTTCATCCATTTTAAACCCATTCCATTCTCTTTAGATCTAAAATTGTTCTTTGGTTTGATTATCTTTCCCTGTAAAACCATCTTTTGCTGATAAACTTAATCCAGTGAAACCATCTTTTTTACTCCATAGCCCAATGGCCTGAAACTACTTAATCTTGCCCTCAATTACAGAATTCCACCATTCAAATTCAAACAAAACCCTTGGACTTTATAACTTGCTTAATATTTTCTAAAAACAAAGCTAAACTTGAAAGAGAGAGCCCTCTCTGGATACACATTGGCTAGATTTTGTATCTAAAAGATTGGTTTGTGGTTACCTCGGACACCTTTCCTCTTCAAACAACTTCAAGGAAAATATGAGTGATAACATAGTGGCGACTCCACTGGTGATCTGAATCATTTTATTTATTTTACTATTGTTTGATTCATAAACTACAGACGGAGCCTGAAGATTAGCCAGGTAGCCTTTGAAATGCTTTTGCTCTACAATTGCATAGTAAATAAACACTACTTCAGTCAATCTCCGGTTTAGTTTATAGACTGAACTTTGGTTTCAGACAATCAATCAGTTTCTCTAGTTCAATAAATCTTTGAGAAAATTTTAACCCAAAATCTTAAATTTCTTGAAGATTTTGTCGAAGTTGGACTTTCATTTTATTTAAAACAAAAAACAAAAAACATAAAATCCGGAAAACTGGCTTCAGAAATGACTCATTATACCAGGTCAAATCCTGACCCTAACCCACCACCGATATTTGAGAATCCAAATCTGATTCCTAGAATTCTGAGAAGACAAGAGAGTCAAGAAAGCTCTGGGAGTTCTCGACCTCTTTTTAGATCAAACTCTTGTCCTGTGAAGTTTGTGTATTTTGAAGACGAACCATTTGATGAACATTTTGAAACTTCTCTATTCATAAATTTTTCTGAATCTGAGTTGTCCAATCTGGTTCCTGATCCATTATTTCTTGAAGATTTGCAATTTGAGTTTATTACTTCACATCTTGACAAACATCTACAAAATTCCATTCAATCTGAGCTGACCTTTGAAGAAACTTCAAACACTTCTGTGATTACTTCAGCTTCCCCAAGTTCATCTACTTTTCCCCAAAATTCTCAAACACAAATTACCTCTTCTTCCCCTCCACCCACTACTTCCAGACCATCATCACCTGTTATTCCATTACACTCCCTTCCATGGCTAAAACAGACACAATAGACATGCTCCGTTAAGGTTGTAGCAACCCCCGCGCCGTTGTTCAAAGACTGAACAAAGCAGTAATCACCCCTTTCGATGGTTCTAGTACTTACAATGCTCAACAACATACCAAAAGAATGACAGATTACTTTGAATTTTATGAAATAGGCGCTGATGATGTACGAATGAGAATTTTTGTCCAGAGTCTTACTGGGGAAGTCAGGACATGGTTTAGGGCTCTTACTCCAAATAGTGTTGTTGACTTACCAACCCTTTATAGATTATTTTTAAATAGATGGGAAAATAAGAAAGACCCTCTTCAAATCCTATCAGACTTTGGAAAATTGAAGAGAGGACCTAATGAAGCAGTGCAAGATTATATCATTAGATTCAACGAAGCTTACAATGCTGTTCCCCAAAACCTTAGACCTCCTCCGGATTCAGTATTGGTTAAATTCCCTGGTGGGTTTGATTCTGACATAGCATATTCACTTAGGGAAAAAGCTCCTCAAACTCTAGAAGATATGCAAAGCATAGTTGTTAGTGTTGAAGCTAACCTGATAGAAAAACGAGCTACAGCTAGAGCTGAAAGAAGGATTCCTATAAACGAAGAGCCTTCGGATTTTGAAAGAAAGATGGATGCAATTATTAAAGGGATGGAAAGACTGGGAGATAGAGTAGAGACAATCGAAAGGAAGTCTTCTGGCGATGGTCAAAATGCTGTTAGAAACCCAAACTTCAGAAGAAATCAAAACCAAAATACTGGAAAAAATGTTCCTAACTAGAACATCAGGCCACCATTCCAGGAAAATTTCGTTTAAGGTTCATCTTCTGAGGAACCAACCGAGGATGTTGAAATAAATAACTTGAGTGAAAACAAGAATGAACCAGAAGTTTTCCTATCTCAAGATGATCAAGAAAATCACATTCTTGAAACATTTCAAACCCATTCAGGAGAAACTTTTGATTTTAAGGAAGGATATGACTCAGCAATTTATGAAGTTCATAAACAATACAATTTGAGAAGCAAACGGATTGACGTGCCAGAAAATAGCAAACAGAAAGCTGTAAAACAAAACAACAAAGGTAAAACTAACACTTCTCCTGTACAAATTCTTTCTAGAACAATTCCTAACCCCGCTAACCCAATAATTGAAGATGTGTCTGATAATCAACTGAATAATAGACAAATTTCCAATACTTTTCCTTCTACAGGAAACGTAGAGGAACCGGTAGAAGTTAATTCAGAAACAACTTCAACTCATGATCCTATTCCTGAAAAAGAGAAAAACACTGAAGACACAAAAAATAGAGAAAATCCAACTGTTCAAAATACTAGAGCTCAAACAGAAAAATCTTTCAATCTAGAAGCTGAAATAGGCAAATTAAAGATAGCTGTTCCATTGGCAGAATTAGCTAAACATGATGTCTATAGAAGCCAAATCAGCAGATCCCTTAACATTACTGGAATGGATGATTCAGTAAATGTTTTTGATGATCAACCCAAATTACTTTTTGGCCCTGAAGTAAATGGAAAACCATAAAGTGGAGGAACTCCTCCATTTTATGTGAGTTTGAATGTACATGACAAAATACTTCATAATGCCATGCTTGATTCTGGAGCGTCTCACAATTTAATGCCCAAGGCTGTGATGGAAAGATTAAACCTAGACATTACCAGACCATATAAAGATCTCTTTTCTTTTGATTCAAGTTAGGTAAGATGTTTAGGTTTGATTAAATATTTGTGTGTTACTTTGGTGCAATACCCCGCGAAATCTATTCTGATGGATATAGTAGTAGCAGATATTCCTCCCAAATATGGTATGTTGTTGTCCAGATCCTGGGGTGCCAAACTTGGAGGATCTCTTCAATTGGATATGTCATATGCTACTATTTCAGTGTTCGGTCAACCTAAAAGACTATATAGAGAAAACTTGATGAAATATTTAGTCAGTAGTCAGGAGAAGCCTGAAAACTTCCCCGTCTACTCAGTACATTCTGATATGGAATCATTCATCCTTTATAATGCTGAATTTGACCTTCCTAATGAATTAGAAGCACCTGAAACAGAAACTGCAAATAAATCTACTGTTCAAATCGAAGAAATTTTGGAAAACAAAGAAACGTCAGATATTCAAGAAATACCAGAAAAAATTGAAAAACCAGATGTCCCTGTTAAGAAAGTTGTTAAAACAGTCGATGAAGATTATGAACATGAAATTCTTTGGCATTTAGAATTTGATGGTTCAGCAAATAAGTTAGGAGCAGGAGCTGGAATTTAGATACACAACGTTAAAAATGATCATGCTGAAGGCCATGCTTATAGATTGAACTTTAGATGCATTAATAATATGGCAGAATATGAGGCTCTTTTGCTAGGGCTTAAACATGTCAAAAAATTAGGAGCAATTAGAGTATCAATCATAGGAGACTCTGATTTAATTATTCAACAGATCAATGGTGAATGTGCGACAAAAGACCCCAGATTAAGAGAATACAGAGGAACAGTTGTGGAAATTCTCAATACTTTTCTACAGGCTCAGCTTGCCAAAATTCCTAGAAAACAAAATTTGCATGCTCATAGTCTTGCAATGTTCGCTAGCACTTGTAAATTACCTTTTGGACCTAATCATCAGTTCACAGCTGAGATTAGACATAGACCTGCTATACCGGATAATCTTATGAATTGGCAAGTGTTTGTAAATAATAATCAAATAAATAATTTTTTGACCTTAAAAAATGAATTCTCTAACAGTAGTATAGATGAAGACACAACAACCAATGAATCTGATCAAATAGATGAACAAGAAACAGATATTTCAGAAGAGACTGCAATTCACATGCTTCACCCAACTAAATTCACCAAAAAAGATATGCAGGATCTGAAACAAATGGAAGTCGATGAGATTATAGAAGATGAATCTTAAATTATTAATCTGAAAGATAATCATTTACCTAAAGGATTAACTCCTTTAGAAGATATTTTTGACTCTAATGACATTCCACTGAAACCCAAAATGGAACCGTTAAACGCTGATATTGAAGAATACAATTTAGGAACTGAATGAAATCCTAAGATGGTTAAGTTATCTAAATCTCTTCCAGTGGATCAAAAGGTTAAATATGTTGAACTTTTAAAAGAATTTCAGGATGTTTTTGCCTGGAGTTATGAAGATTTGAAATCATATGATACATCAATAATTCAACACACAATACCTTTGAAACCAGATCAGAAACCATTTAAACAGAAACTTAGAAGAATCAACCCTGTATTGCTACCTTCAATTGAAAAATAAATTAAAAGAATGTATGAAGCAGGAATAATTGCTCCTATTAGGTTTTCTGAATGGGTTTCTAATTTGGTACCAACAAGGAAGAAGACTGGAGAGATTATACTATGTGTTGATTTGAGAAATTTAAACAAAGTTTCTTAAAAAATAACTATCCTTTGCCTAAAATGGACCATATATTACAAAGGGTAGTAGGCTCTTCAAGGATTTCCCTTCTGGATGGATTCTCAGGATACAACCAGATTCTGGTTCATTCTGATGATCAAGACAAAACAGCTTTTACAACACCATGGGGTACTTTCAAATACGTTAAGATGCCCTTTGGACTCAAAAATGCAGGAGCGACCTGTTGAGCCTCAAAATTGTGCTTTCTTTCATCTTACTTTACCTCATTTTCCTTTGTACATTGCTATCCTAGACCCAATTGATCAATGAATTTAGTTAAAATTACTTTTAGAATGATTAACATGACTGACTTGCTAAGTTTTATGATTTTTGTCATTGTAATGCATTTTGACCGGAACTAGCTGCAGAATGCAGACATTCCGTAGCTAACCGGCGATTCTGTAGCTGTCTTCACATTTGGGTATGTTCCAGGTGGCCTCTCAAGAAAAACCGCATATGGCCATATTCCACGTCATGTCTACATGGTTCGTTGCTCACCATGAAGGAAGAAACGAATTCTGTGTATGGTTTTGGTACGTGGGAACACATTTAAGAAGACAGACTTCTAATAGGACTGTCTTAGTCCAGATGTCCATTTCCTTGTTACGCAACCACTTCAAGAGTCCTAATGTGATTCCAATAAGGAAAGACAATGTTCCTGAAATTGTTGCAAGTATTGTTATTTACATTTGCTATATAAACACTTGGGAAACCGAGAGCTAGGCTAGATTTTGTTCTAGATTTTGCTTAGATTCTGTGCTACATTTCTGAAGACGCAGAGTGCTCTGCTCAAGTTATTTCACTTTTAATGAAGCAGACAGTGTTGTTTTGAAAGCGTTGATTTGATTTGGAGTTAGATTCCGTCAGGTGGTAGAGGGCCCCTGCCTCTTGCACGGATTTATTTGTGTAATTTAGATAAGTATTCTAGCCGCCTTTACGTTTTTGAATTTGAATTAGTAGTTGTTTTCATTAGCTACCGTGGTTATACTCATTCTAAAAACTCTTCCAAAAGAAGAAGCTCTTCCAAAAGATTATAATGATGAATGGGAAATGGCTATAGTATTGTAGGGTTTAATTGTAGTCTCTTTTATTCACCATCACAGTTATACTTATGATAAGCACTCTTCCACAAGAAGAAACTCTTCCAAGAAATCTTTATACTTTCTTAAGCATGATTGTGATCTTGAACGTTTTAGTTGTGTGTTTTCACTAAGTACCATAGTTGTTCTTGCTCTTAAACGCTTGTCAAAAATATCATAATGATGGGTAGGAGATGGCTATGATATCTTAGTTGTTCATTACTTTCAGTCTTTATGTTTGCATTTGCACTCAATTACACAGTCAGGATTGTTCTAAAAACTCTTCCAAAAGAAAGAACTCTTCCAAAATACCAATCATGATGGACAAACAGACTGTATAATTCCATAGAATAATGCATGATAGCTTAGTTAGGATGCTCTGGAGTTTAATTGCACTTACTTCATGCTCAGTTGTTCTGTTTTAAGTTTGATAATGACTTGTAGTTCAGCATTGTTTTACATTAGTGATATCTTAAGTTCATTCTTAGCTTAACTCATTGCATTTGCACCCCATATTCAGTTGTCATTCACTGCATATTAGACTACTTCAGTTTTTAAACTTAACAAAACAGCCTTCATTATTTACAAACATCTTCTTGTTCTAAAATCTACAATTGATCTATAACCATATGAACAGAAGACAACATCATTTTAAGGCCTGAAGTACCTCTGCAATTTCCTCATCATTTCATAAACAGAGCCCTCCCTCAAAAGACTACTTTGAAAATAAATCAATAACTCTTGAGTAAGGTTTTGTGACATTCAATTAAATTGCAGAATAGAGTTAGGAACTAGCTTTAGAGTAGAAGATCTTATGATGATATCAATGTTTTATTCCAAACATACTTCAACAAATCTCTAATCAAGGATGAAATGTTGCATCATTATAAATTAGTTGTTCAAACTGTTTAGTTAGGAAGACTTGCATACTTAGTTGACCATGTCTCAAGCTCTCTCTCTCAAATGCCTTTGATGAAAGAATTTGACAAGTTTAGTTTGTGTTTTGAATCATTTGCCTAAAATTCATTATCAAGCTTTGCTTTTGCTTAGTCATAGTTTAGATTTGATTCCGTTTTTAGTATTGCATTTGCATTTAGACTTCACTCTATTTTTAATCACCAGCTCATTTCCATTAGCTTTCTAGTCATCTTTCTTGTGAACATAAAACCACCAAAAGACCAAAAACATCATAAATCATCACAAAAGACCAAAAACATCACAAAACACTACACACAACGCATTAAGAAACAAACACCTAGGTACATACAGTACACTTCACTTTAGCAGTTTACCAACCCTGGTTGACAATTAAATGAGCTCAGTTTAGGAGACAAGATTGAGACCAAACATTTTGGCGTCGTTGCCAGGGAAGTGAAAACTAGGTAACCTTTGTTTCTTAGCATCCAAAAACAATTATATGCATAGGGAGAGAGATTCAAGGGGAATATTTATAAGCAGTAGAAGCAGAAGTTTGATTTCTAGAACACCACTTGTTTCATCTAGATCCAGAGCTAGTACACCTTCAACTCATACCCATATTCCATCCTCTCTTGATCCTAGACTTCTAGAAGATCTAAAATCAGATATCCCATTAGAAAAGTCTTCCACTTCATCCACTAAACCTGCCATAGAAGAAGATCTAAAAACTCCTGTTAGGGACACAAACCTTTCCACTTCCACAAGAGAGTCAACCATGGCAGAAGAAGGAGGAGGAGGAGTTTTTAATGGAGAACACACACTATTTGGAGGTATAGGTAGAGGTAGAGGAGAAGGAGGTAGAGGTGCAGATGGAGGAAGAGGTAGAATAGGAAGCTCTTTTGGGTTCCCTATAATTGATGAAGAAACCAATACAACCATGAAAAATATTTCACCCTCTGTCCTTCCAAACTTCTATGGACTTAAAACTGAAGATCCTGAAACCTTCTTATTCGAATTTGAAGTGCTATGTAGAACTTATGACTACTTACAAGATGCTCAAAAACTGAAATTATTTCCTTCAACTTTGAAGGGAGCAGCATTGAAGTGGTTTATGAGTCTAATCAATAGTTCTATTAGAACATGGGAAGACATGAAACAAGCATTTCTAGAGAGATATTTGGATTATTGTATGCCGGTTAATCATAAGGAAGAAGTGTTCAAGATGTTACAAAAAGAAGATGAAAATTTGGAAGATTTGTTGGAAAGATTTAATTAGAACATCAAAAGGGAAAAAATGGAAAACCTAGATCAAGACACTTTAAAAGCTCTTTTGTTGAAAACAATTAGGGATGAATGGTTGGATATCCTTAACATGATGGGAAAAGGGGATATATCACAACTCACATTACCTGAAATATCTGAGTTATGTATCAACCTTTCTAGAGGGAAATCTAAAACTGCCAAAGGTCCAAGAGATCCTTCTCTTGCAAGGGCAAGTAAATCTGCTTCTGGGACAGTAAGTAGATCAGAAATAGGACATATGCTTGATGATTTTAAATCTGACATCTTAGGGAGTCTTAGTGAACAAATAGACACCCTCAAGATACAAAACAAGCAAAAGGTTGAATCTGATGCCTTGGCAATATTTTGTCCCAAATGTAGAAAGAAACATGCCTTGAGAGAGTGTCCTTTGGATGTAAAAGTTGTAGAAACCTGTGTCATTTGTTCTGAGAAACATGAGACCAAGAATTGTCCTTCTCTTCCTGGTCTCAAAGCTGTCTTTCAGGAGGAAACTCCTACAGATTCCACAGAGTCTCTCAATTTTTTATCTAGAAGACCTTGGCAGGGACCTCAGACACAAGGATTCCATGATCAAATGTATAATCAACCTCCACCTTGGAATTCTTGGCAGCAACCTTGGCCCCAATTTCAAAATCAATCTCAATCTTGGGCACAAGGAACACAAATTCCCTATGGAAGATACTCTCCATATTATCAGTATCCACCATCCTATCCACCATATCCACATTTTTATCCCCAAAATCCTCAACAAAATTTTCCTCAAAATCTTCAACAAAATCCTCAACAACATCATCAGAACCAACCACATAAAAATCAACCACTTCCATTACCATTCCCTCAAAAATCAAATGAATTGCCAGCTCAACCCATACCAAACCCCAATAATAAGAACCCTCAGAATACATATATGATAGAAGGCCAACAGTTTCCAACTTATTTAATCACTCCTTTAGACCTTAGTGATGTTCAACTGAGGTCTGGAAGAATACTTGGAAAGAGGAAACCTTCCGTGATCATACAAGAACAAGATAATTCTGAGGAAGACTCCCTACGGGTGAATAAAAGTCTTGAGGAAGACACATCCTTTCAAGACCCACACATTGAAAAACTAAAACAAAAAGATTCAATAAATCCAACTCCTGTATTAGAGCAACCATCCACATCTACTTCTATACCTCCTTTTCTGGAAAGATTACAAATTGATAGAGGTGTAGAAAAACAAATCATGGTGCCTAATTATGATTTCTTAGATGAATTGAGAAATGTTTGCATTAAAATTCCATTATTGCAAGCCATCAAGGAAATCCCAATTTTAGCCAAACAATAAAGGAGTTGAGTATGAAAACAACAAGAAAAAGAATAAGAGAAACCAAGAAAATTCAACTGGTAGGACAAATAGCAGACATTATGATGGGCAAGATTGCTATTCCAAAGTATCTTGACCCAGGAAATCCAGTTGTCAAAATTCACATCAACGGAATTGAAATTCAAAACACACTCATTGATTTAGGAGCAGCAATAAATATCACGAGTAGACAAATCATGGACAAACTGAAACTTCCTAATCTTCTCTTTACACCCACACTATTACAATTAGCAGATAGATCTGTGATCAAACCAGATGGGGTAATAGAAGATATTCCAGTGTCCCTAGATTCTTGGGAATACCCTGTGGATTTCATGATCCTAACTCCTAAGAATAATCTAGGAGGCCATCCTGTTATATTAGGAAGACCTTGGTTGGCTACAGCTGATGCTTTTATTAGTTGTAGGTCCGGTGATATGTATATCTCTAATGGTAGTTCAACTAAGAAATTCACTTTATATCCTCCAGCTAGGAAAATTACAGATCTAGATGACACTCAATGGATAGAGGATGAAGAAGATTTACAACCACTCTTCACAATTTCAGAAATTAGTGAAGATAATCAAATTCTGAATACTCTAGAAAAATTTGAATCCTCTCCAAAACAAAAACATGAATCATTTCAAGAGGGATCAAATATTGAGTTTTTTTCATCTAGGTAGATGTCTCTTCATTCTATGGACAAATTTGGCAGCTCTACAAGTGAAATTTTTCCAGGCAAAACTTTGAACATAAACAAGAACCTAGAAAAATCTCAACAAGAAGAGTTAGTCAAAGTATTACAGAGACATTCTTCTGCTTATGCATGGGAATACACTGACATGAAAGAGATAAGCCCCAAGACTTGTACTCATCACATCTATATAGAGGAAAATTGCAAACCAATCAGACAACCTCAAAGACGGATGAATCCAAATCTTAGGGAAATTGTTAAAGAGGAATTGCAAAAATTTTTAAATGTTAATTTCATCTATCCTATTTCAGATAGTCAGTGGGTTTCTCCTTTGGTAATTGTGCCAAAGAAAAATGGAAAATGGAGGGTGTGTGTTGACTACCGAGAACTAAATAAAGCTACTCTTAAAGACCATTTTCCCTTACCTTTCACAGATCAAGTATTAGATACATTAGCTAGCAAAAAGTACTTCTCATTCCTGGATGGGTTTAGTGGTTACAATCAAATCCAAGTAGCACTTGAAGACCAAGACAAAACCACATTCACCTGTCCTTGGGGTACCTATGCTTACCGAGTATTACCATTTGGATTATGCAATGCACCCGCAACATTCCAAAGGGCAGTATTAGGAATTTTTTCGGATCTAATACATGACTGTGTAGAGGTGTACATGGATGATTTCACAGTTTATGGGAATACATTTGAAGAGGCTTTAGAAAACTTGGAAAAAGTCTTAAAAAGATGTCAAGAAGAAAACCTTTCACTTAGTCATGAAAAATGTTTTATGATGTTTACCGAAGGTATTGTTTTAGGGCACCACATTTCAGGGGATGGGATTAGAGTTGATGAGGCAAAATTTGAAGTCATTTCTAACCTATCCATTCCAAGTTGTCAAAGAGATGTTAGAAGTTTTTTAGGATTTACAGGGTATTATCGGAGATTTATAGAAAACTTCACCAAAATAACATCTCCACTCTTCAAATTACTCACCAAAGATTGTGAATTTAAGTGGACTTCTGATTGCCAGTTAGCTTTTGAAACCCTGAAAACCAAAATTTCTGAAGCACCTATATTAAGGGGACCTAACTGGAAGTTACATTTTCATATCTCGACAGATGCTTCCGATACAGCTCTAGGAGCAGTATTGGGACAGAAAGACTTGATTCCCTATGCCATCTATTATATCAGTAAAAATTTGACTCCTGCAGAGTTAAACTATACTGTAACTGAAAAAGAGTTTTTAGCCGTTGTTCATGCCATAAACAAATTTAGACACTATATAACAGGCTATGAAACTTTTATTCACACTGATCATTCTGCAATTAGATACCTAATGAACAAATCAATCACTAATGGCAGAGTTATAAGATGGTTGTTTCTCTTACAAGAATTCAACATTACTATTCTAGATAGGCCTAGGAAACAAAACACAGTAGCTGATTTCCTATCTAGACTCCAAAATATCAAAGATGACACTCCGGTTGAAGATCAATTTCCTGATGAATATCTTTTTGCAATCTCTACTCAAACTCCATGGTTTGCTGATATTGCTAATTATTTAGTTTCAGGAAAATTTCCTTCGATTATGAATGCAAGGGATAAAATAAAAATCATTAATGATAGTGCAAAATATTCATGGGTCGCTAATGAGTTGTACAAGACAGGTCCAGATTTGATTATTAGAAGGTGTGTTCGTGAAGATGAGATGCCTGAGATTCTCAAGGCATGTCATGATGAACCTTGTGGGCGACACTTTGCAGATAAGAGGACAGCCTATAAGATCCTAACTTTAGGATATTATTGGCCATCCTTGTTTAAAGATGCTAAAGAGTATGTCAAAAGGTGTGACAGTTGCCAAAGGGTAGGGAAACCTTCTCCTTCAGGTGAGATGTCATTACAACCTCAGGTACACATTGAACCTTTTGAAAAATGGGCTTTGGATTTTGTAGGACCTATTAGTCCTCTATCAAGACAAAAGAAATATATATTGGTTTGCACTGATTATGTTACTAAATGGATAGAAGCTAAACCATTACTTGTTGATAATGAATCATCTGTAGTTACTTTTCTTTTTGAGGATATTTTTACTCGTTTTGGTGTCCCAAGGGAAATTGTTACAGATCAAGGAGCTCAATTTACATCAAGGCTAGTGGAGCAATTGATGGAGAGGTACAAAATCAGACATAGAAAATCTACTCCTTATCATCCACAAGCAAATGGTCAAGTGGAATCTACTAATAAAGTCATTGAAGGAATCCTAACAAAGAATGTTCATTTACATAGAAGAGATTGGGTAGATAGGCTTCCTGAAGCCTTGTGGGCCTATATAACTACATGGAGAAACACAACAGGCCATACTCCTTATGAGCTTGTTTATGGAAAGCAAGTTTTGTTTCCCATAGAGTTCCAGATTCAAACTTTCAAAATGGCAGTTCAGCTAGGACTTGATTTAACGGAGGCACAAAAGCATAGATTGGAGCAGATTAATGAATTGGATGAGATCAAACAAGATGCAGTTCAGAAAACAAGTCTAGTCCAACAGCAAAGGACTAGATGGCATGACAAGTACATCAAAGAGAAGAAGTTCAAAGAAGGTGACTGGGCTCTCTTGTTTGATTAAAAATTCAAGGATTTTCAAGGTAAATTTCAAACACATTGACTTGGGCCATATGAAATTGTTAAAATTTTTGACAATGGAGCAGTAAAAATCAGGACAATAGATGAAGAAGAGGTCACTTTTCTTATGAATGGTCATAGATTGAAGTTGTATCACAAACCACTCTCAAGAGAAGAATTTGTCAAGAAGTTCCAGGAAAACAGTGATGTGAAGTTAATGAAGAAGAATCTTTCTTCTTCATCAACTTGATTGAATTTTCTGAAAGCATTTCTTTAAAAAAATAAAAATAAAAATAAAAATAATAAAAATAATAAAAAATAAAATAAAAGTATAAACATGAAAACCAATCACTGATTGGCATGTTTATACAGAAAAGATAGGGTGAAAATCAGAGTCTTTCTGACACTCTAACTTTTCCATTTTGTTTTTGCAAGCAGCTGTTACAAAATCATAAGTTCAGATCCATAGTGCTTATGATCCATCTCATTTCATTTCACTCCATTCACTTATCCATCCATATTCCATTTCATTCATACTCTACTTCATTCCATGTTTCATTCATCTCATTCCATACTCCATCCATCTCATTTCCATGTTAAAATTTAAAGTTTGATGTCTTGCTGTAAATGAATAAAACATGTCAAGGATTGCAGGGCAGTTCTTATGTTCTTTCACTCCATTTCATAAATTGAATCCATTCCATTTCATCATCCACTTCATACATATCATGTCTCATCATCCATCTTCATTCATACCATATAACATTTCACCTATATTCCAAAAACACTCCATTCCATGATCAAAATGCTCTACAGGTACATTCTGCAGCTTAATAGACATTTTGCAGCTGATCAGCCTTTCCGCAGCTAGCCAGACATTCCGCAGCTACAAATCCTGAAGGCATTGATCAGTAGGCATTAGAATTGCAACAAAATGATCCAGTGTATCCATGAATAAGAAGCATCAAGAAGAATTATGAAGACTCTTCCAAAGGAGAACAAAGAAGACAAAGACTACAAAAATCAAATGAAAAGCAGAGGTAACAAGTTTAGATTATAATGGCATTTCATAAAGTCTGGCATAGTTTTAGTTATGAATTGTTCAAAAAGGTTGTTTTAATTATTTTTATTGATCATAACCAATAAAACCTCCACAAACTTTGGATTAAAATCTCTCATTTCAAATTCCATGCCCGACATCATTTAAGCGGTTCAAATGGTCGAAGTGTTTGAATTCTTCATGTAACCCAACCAAATCATTCAATGATGATTCTCTTTTCCGTTGTAAAAATCTCCGTCGTCTTTTCAATCATTAATTCGTTCCCTCCACCTCACTCCATTACCTCATTCCGTGACCACTGCCATCACTCCATTCTGTAGCTGGCACTTCATTCCGCAAATAGAAAATCCTTATCACCGAGAGCAGAGCAAAAGGGTATATCAGTTTGAATATCAAAGCACTATCACCGTGGACAGAGATTGAGCATTATCACTGTAAACGCAGAGGTATAGCATTGAGCATTATCACTGTAAACACAGAGGTATAGCAGTGAAGAATTTGAAACCATTTGTTACCGGGAGACAGAGGTATAGTAGTGTGGAAAATTTGAAGCCATTTGTCACTGTCAACCAGAGACATATCAGTCCAAAGTTTCATTGTCAAACAGAGGCATATCAGCTCAAAAATTTGAAGCCATTTGTCACTATCAACCAGAGGCATATCAGTCCGAAGTTTGAAGCTGTTGTCACCGTCAATCAGAGGTATGTCATTCCGAAGTTTGAAGCCATTGTCATTAAGAACTTGAAGCCATTTCAATTCGAAGGTGAAAGTTATTGTTTCTGTGGGTAGAAGAGTGTTAATATGAACATTGAAGAAGCAATTATGGGTTTCATTGTAAGAACTGAACCAGTGGGTTCAAAATACTTAGAAGGCTACCCTCAATGCAAAGAAATGTTGCAACAAATAGGATGGCTTCAATTTTTGGAGAAATTTAATGGCTTCCACAAAGAAGTCACTAAAACATTTGCAAGATCATTTCAAGGAACCGAAGTTGAAGTGGGAGATGTCAAATTTACTGTCACTGAAGTTTTCATTGCAGAAGCTACAGGGTTAC
This sequence comes from Pinus albicaulis, assembly GCA_034641835.2. Taxonomy (NCBI): domain Eukaryota; kingdom Viridiplantae; phylum Streptophyta; class Pinopsida; order Pinales; family Pinaceae; genus Pinus; species Pinus albicaulis. The sequence continues at coordinate 48,862 of JAXQQM020082357.1, forward strand.
TCAGAAATGGAGAGAGATGGTTCAAAAACAGAGAATTCCACAATGAATCCTGGAAGCAAATTCTAAAATCACCAGGTATGGATGTCACCGTATTTAAGAAAGGAATTCCAAGTTCTGCATTGAAAAATAAATGGAGAAACATACTACTTCTTCTGCAAAAATTTATTACATGTGAGGGTAGATATGGTACATTTTATGTCTACCACATCAGACTGATAATGCATTTTCTGGGGGAAGACTTAAACCTACCTTACTTCTTGCTTCAAAGTTTGAAAAAGATGGCTTCCTGTGTTCAAAGAAGGGTTCAATTTTTAGAGACAACTCTATATCATCATGGTTTGGTTAAAATTTTGATTGAACATCATTTAGCCAAAACAAATGATACATGGGACAATTTCTTGATAAGAAATCATTTTTAAGAGCCAAAAGAACCCTCACCTGAACCACAACCTACAAGGAGAAGTAGAAAATGGAGAGCCTCAAAAGTTGAAATTGACAAAACAGTCCAAGAAAGTAGTGAGGAAATCATCTCAGAGAAGTTGACTCAAATCAAGAGACAACTTAAGAAAGAAAAAGTAATCAGGAAATCTGCCATGGAGAAAGGAGAGGGATCTTCTCAGCCTAGAAGAAGCCACAGACTAAAGGGGAAACTAAGGAAAACTCAAATCAAACAAACAGGGGTGATTAATATAGAAGATGAGGAAACATACATTGAAGAAGATGTTGAAGAGGATTTTAATGAAGGAACCCCTGAAATTGACCCTGCTCAACAAGAAATTTATGACTATGTGGAAACTTTGGAAAGAAGAGCTTCAGAAAGCAAGGAGAGAACCCCTAGTCCTCCACTGTCTGAAATAGATGTATTAAGAAGGGATAGGTATGAGTTGGAAATACTTAATAGACACATCAAAAATGAGAATGAAATTCTCAAAGATCAAGTCAAGCTCAAAAATGATATGAACTCAACCTTATCCCTACATATAGACAAAGTGGAAAGGACCAATGAAAAGTTGAAGCAAAGGAACAAGAAGCTAATCAGGGCACTTACCAACCTAAGGTTCAAACTTGTTATCAGAAAACCCAGAAGATCTTTAGCTTCCAGACAAAGGAGAAGGAGAGGATTAGATGTTCTTGCAGAAGCCTCTGAGTTCATAGGATAATTTGCATGAGGACATGCAAAGAGACAGCAGTGGGGGTATGTTGAGCCTCAAAATTGTGCTTTCTTTCACCTCATTTTACCTCATTTTCTCTTGTCCATTGCTATCCTAGACCCAATTGATCAATGAATATAGTTAAAATTACTTCTAGAATGATTTACATGACTGACTTGCTAAGTTTTGTGATTTTTGCCATTGTAAAGCATTTTGACCGGAACTAGCTGCAGAATGCAGACATTCTGTAGCTAACCGGCGATTCTGCAGCTGTCTTCACGTTTGAGTACGTTCCAGGTGGCCTCTCAAGAAAAACTGCATATGGGCATATTCCACGTCATGTCTACATGGTTCGTTGCTCACCATGAAGGAAGAAATGAATTCTGGGTATGGTTTTGGAACGTGGGAACACATTTAAGAAGGCAGACTTCTATTAGGACTGTCTCAGTCCAGATGTCTTTTTCCTTTTTACGCAGCCACTTCAAGAGTCCTAATGTGATTCCGATAAGGAAAGACAATGTTCCTAAAATTGTTGCAAGTCTTGTTATTTACATTTGTTATATAAACACTTGGGAAACCGAGAGCTAGGCTAGATTTTGTTCTAGATTTTGCTTAGATTCTGTGCTACATTTCTGAAGACGCAGAGTGCTCTGTTCAAGTTATTTCATCTTTAATGAAGCAGACAGTGTTGTTTTGAAAGCGTTTATTTGATTTGGAGTTAGATTCCGTCAGGTGGTAGAGGGCCCCTGCCTCTTGCATGGATTTATTTGCGTAATTTAGATAAGTATTCTAGCTGCCTTTACGTTTTTGAGTTTGAATTAGTAGTTGTTTTCATTAGCTACTGTGGTTATACTCATTCTAAAAACTCTTCCAAAAGAAGAAGCTTTTCCAAAAGATTATAATGATGAATGGGAAATGGTTGTAGTATTGTAGGATTAGAAGTTGAATTCGTAGTTGCTTTTATTAGTTACTGTAGTTATACTCATTCTAACTCTTCCAAAAGAAGAAGCTCTTCCAAAAAATCCTTATACTGTCTTAAGCATGATTGTGATCTTGAACGCTTTAGTTGTGTGTTTTTACTAAGTACCATAGTAGTTCTTGCTCTTAAACGCTTGTCAAAAATATCATAATGATGGGTAGGAGATGGCTATGATATCTTAGTTTTTCATTGCTTTCAGTCTTTACATTTGCATTTTCACTCAATTACACAGTCAGGATTGTTCTAAAAACTCTTCCAAAAGAAGGAACTCTTCCAAAATACCAATCATGATGGAAAAACAGACTGTATAATTCCATAGAATAATGCATGATAGTTTAGTTAGGATGCTCCGGAGTTTAATTGCACTTACTTCATGCTCAGTTGTTCTGTTTTAAGTTTGATAATGACTTGTAGTTTAACACTGTTTTAGGCTAGTGACATTTTAGGTTTGGTTGTAGCTCAACTCATTGCATTTGCACTCCATATTCAGTTGCCATTCACTGCATATTAGACTACTTCAGTTGTTAAACTTAACAAAACAACCTTCATTATTTACAAACATCTTCTTGTTCTAAAATCTACAATTGATCTATAACTATATGAACAAAAGACAATATCATTTTAAGGCCTGAAGTACCTCTGCAATTTCCTCATCATTTCATAAACAGAGCCCTCCCTCAAAAGACTACTTTGAAAAGAAATCAATAACTCTTGAGTAAGGTTTTGTGACATTCAATTAAATTGCAGAATAGAGTTAGGAACTAGTCCTAGAATAGAAGATCTTATGATGATATCAATGTTTTATTCCAAACATACTTTAACAAATCTCTAATCAAGGATGAAATGTTGCATCATTATAAATTAGTTGTTCAAACTGTTTAGTTAGGAAGATTTGCATACTTAGTTGACCATGTCTCAAGCTCTCTCTCAAATGCCTTTGATGAAAGAATTTGACAAGTTTAGTTTGTGCTTTGAATCATTTGCTTAAAATTCATTATCAAGCTTTGTTTCTGATTGGTCATAGTTTAGATTTGATCCTGTTTTAAGTATTGCATTTGTATCGGTCATTTGTCATCAACCAATTAGGTTTCACTCTGCTTCTAATCATTAGCTTCTTTCCATTAGCTTTCTAGTCATCTTTCTTGTGAACATAAAACCACAAAAAGACCAAAAATATCATAAATCATCACAAAAGACCAAAAACATCACAAAATACTACACACAATGCATTAAGAAACAAACACCTAGGTACATACAGTACACTTCACTTTAGCAGTTTACCAACCCTGGTTGACAATTAAATGAGCTCAATTTAGGAGACTAGATTGAGACCAAACATTTTGGCGCCGTTGCCGGGGAAGTGAAAACTAGGTAACCTTTTTTTCTTAGCATCCAAAAAAAATTATATGCGTAGGGAGAGAGATTCAAGGGGAAGATTTATAAGCAGCAGAGGCAGAAGTTTGATTTCTAGAACACCACTTGTTTCATCTAGATCCAAAGCTAGTACACCTCCAACTCATACCCATATTCCATGCTCTCTTGATCCTAGACTTCTAGAAGATCTAAAATCAGATATCCCATTAGAAAAACCTTCCACTTCATCCACTGAACCTGCCATAGAAGAAGATCTAAAAACTCTTGTTAGGGACACAAACCTTTCCACTTCCACAAGAGAGTCAACCATGGCAGAAGAAGGAGGAGGAGGAGTTTTTAATGGAGAAAACACACTATTTGGAGGTAGAGGTAGAGGTAGAGGAGAAGGAGGTAGAAGAGAAGGAGGTAGAGGTGCAAATGGAGGAAGAGGTAGAATAGGAAGCTCTTTTGGGTTCCCTATAATTGATGAAGAAACCAATACAACCATGAAAAACATTTCACCCTGTGTCCTTCCAAACTTCTATGGACTTAAAACTGAAGATCCTGAAAATTTCTTATTCGAATTTGAAGTGCTATGTAGAACTTATGACTACTTACAAGATGCTCAAAAACTGAAATTATTTCCTTCAACTTTGAAGGGAGCAGCATTGAAGTGGTTTATGAGTCTAATCAGTAGTTCTATTAGAACATGTGAAGACATGAAACAAGCATTTCTAGAGAGATACTTGGATTATTGTATGCCGGTTAATCATAAGGAAGAAGTGTTCAAGATGTTGCAAAAAGAAGATGAAAACTTAGAAGATTTGTTGGAAAGATTTAATTACAACATCAAAAGGGAAAAAATGGAAAACCTAGATCAAGACACCTTAAAAGCTCTTTTGTTGAAAACAATTAGGGATGAATGGCTGGATATCCTTAACATGATGGGAAAAGGGGATATATCACAACTCACATTACCTGAAATATCTGAGTTATGTATCAACCTTTCAAGAGGGAAATCTAAAACTGTCAAAGGTCCAAGAGATCCCGCTCTTGCAAGGGCAAGTAAATCTGCTTCTGGGATAGTAAGTAGATCAGAAATAGGACACATGCTTGATGACTTTATATATGATATCTTAGGGAGTCTTAGTGAACAAATATACACCCTTAAGATACAAAACAAGCAAAAGGCTGAATCTGATGCTTTGGCAATCTTTTGTCCCAAATGTAGAAAGAAACATGCCTTGAGAGAGTGTCCTTTAGATGTAAAAGTTGTAGAAACCTGTGTCATTTGTTCTGAGAAACATGAGACTAAGAATTGTCCTTCTCTTCCTGGTCTCAAGGCTGTCTTTCAGGAGGAAACTCCTACAGAGTCCACAGAGTCTCTCAATTTTGTATCTAGAAGACCTTGGCAGGGACCTCAGACATAAGGATTCCATGATCAAATGTATAATCAACCTCCACCTTGGAATTCTTGGCAGCAACCTTGGCCCCAATTTCAAAATCAATCTCAATCTTGGGCACAAAGAACACAAAGTCCCTGTGGAAGATACTCTCCATATTATCAGTATCCACCATCCTATCCACCATATCCACATTTTTATCCCCAAAATCCTCACGTCACTTTAGGCCATTCAACAGTCTATTATCTTCAGGGTAATGGACTGGCTGAATCTTCCAATAAAAGTCTCATTAATATCATTAAAAATTTATTGGAAGAAAATAAGAAGAATTAGCATAAGAAACTTACCAATGCATTGTGGGAAGACATACTTACTACCAAAAAATCAATTGGGACCAGTCCATATGAATTAGTTTATAGTATTGAGGATATATTTCCATCATCTTTAGGAGTTCCTGTAATGAAGTTACTTCAGGAGGCTCAAGTAGAACCAAATGATATTTAGAGAAGAATAAATCAAACAATTGACTTGCAGCAGACCAGAGAAGAAGTGTATCAACGATCCCAAGTTTTACAGGAAAAATTAAAGAAGATGTTTCAAAAAAGGACCAAAGTAGAAGATTTTCAACTAGAAGACAAAGTTTTAAGATGGGATTCCAGAAGGGAAGATAAAGGAAAACATGGGAAATTTTATTTCTTATGGAAAGGACCTTACATCATTCATGCCTTATAGGGAAATAACACATATTTTTTGAAGAATTTGGATGGTTCAGAAGCTGAGGAAGGACCAGTTAATGGTCAAATGTTAAAACACTACTTTGATCCTATTTACTAGGATGTTTCTGATTTTTGACATGTATATATTATATCCTTTCTAATGCATTAGTTTTGATTGGATGGTGACTTGCAGAAGTTGAAGCCCAAAGTGAAGGCCCTAAGCTTCAAAAGTTTTACTATCATATATACAATAAAGCCACCAGAAAAAGAAGATTTCATGGTTCAATTAAAGGCATTTTAAGGCATCTGACCTGCTATTCTTGACTTTTCACCAGGAAAAGCCATCCCCAAGTGGAGCCAGTGTTAGTCTCCTATACCAATAGGTGTCATTTTTCATGATTGACTTGTTGAACTATGCAATATGTTCAATCCTTTTTCTTGTTGAAAAAGGTGTTCCATATTCTCAAAAAATCAAAAAAATTAAAAAATGTAAAGAGGGTATACCCTAAAAGAAAAATCAAAGGGTGAAAAGAATAAAATGGTCAAAAAAGTGAAAGAAATGAACCCCGAACAAAAATAGACCAGGAAAGTGTGCAAGTATAAATGCCACTACTATTTCATTTTCTGTAATAAGCTATTGTGTTCAGCTTGTCAAACTTTTTCCACATTTTATGAAGAGTCAAACTGTTTAAAATTGACTCATTCATTTTTCAATTTGATGTTGTAGAATAGAGAATAAATATCTAGCCAAACAATTTAATCTTGGCAGATAAGTAGATAGGTAGAGTTAATAAAAGGTGCTCAACAGTTTAATCTGAGCCCTTGGATGTAGTAAGGTTAGAACTAGATAGATTTTCAGATGTAAAAGAAAAAGTGTGATAAGGGTTTTCCAGTCTAAGTGCACCCTAATAAAGAATAAAAAATGGTAGAGTAAAGTAGGTAGGGTAGGTAGATGTTGTTGCAGAATTACATGTGATGAATGATGGTTCTAAATGTGTTCAATTTTTACTTTCATCACAAGTGCAAAGGAAGATACTACATTGGAAAAAGTTCACAGCAAAGCAAAGTCAAGATTATTAACTTCCCCTTCATTTTTCCCTAAACATTTCACTAATTTCTCCTAAGTACCAAGGTGTTTGAAAATTAAAGGGGCTCAAGGCATTTCCTTGACTTTTGGAGGGACCGGACCCTCGGCCCAATAATTGGAAAAAACTTAAGTACTTAAAATCATTCATCATCACACTTATTTACTTCAAAAAATTCTTTCCTAAGTAAAATCCCATTTTACTTAGGAAAATCATGAGATATTTCATAAAAAACCCTCAAAATCACATTTTATCCTAAGTTTAAGTGATGAAGTGATTATAATGCAATTTTCTTCTAAAAACTTCACTTTCTTAGTTATATTAATGTATTTTGAAGTTTACCTTGTCCCCTTGTCATATTAACATTGATTTTATTTATTAACTATTTATAGAAATGACCTTCTCCTATTATATATAATTCCTTTTATATAATATCCCAAAGACCCATGTATTATCATTTTAACCAAAGTATTTATTCCTCACTCGTTCAAATAAAGAACCCACTTTATACCCCCTTTGGTTAAAATATATCATTATATGTTAATCCCGCCCCCTATGGTAATTGGATTAATCTCATTCAATTATCATATAATAAAAATATGAAAAAAAATTTAAACATGTAATATATGTGTTTAAAACAAAAATAAATACGAAGTTTAATTCAAACCAAACTTTGAAATAACCGATCTCTGTGTATATTTTTCCCTCACCCGATCACGTTTCCGCTTTTTAAACAAAGGAATTAACTAATCCTCACGATTAATTAAGAACCTAACTCCGCCGATAAAAATGCTCCCGCCGTGATTAATCACGTCCGGCCTGGCCATTAAAACCCCGTCATCTCCCTGTCCCGTCAACCGTTCGATCGACCCATTCAAGATTAACGGTTGTTGATAATTCTGCTGGCCATCCCCGATCCGAACAATAATGCGCGAAATGACGGTGGTTTTCAAACAGTACCATTGCCACGTGTCATTCGTTCTATGGAATCGCTGCCCATCCGCTCAATACCGCCTTCCCTCAAACGCGGTGCGGAAAAAACCGCTTACCACCTCCCCCCCCCTGTGACTCATCTGTCGTACATACTGACATCATTTATTAAAATAATAAAAAAATCCACCATCATTTGACTTTGCCAATAAAACAAAAACCCACGTCTTTTTCATCATTTTGCACGCATAAAACAACTTCACCCTCCATGCAAAGAATTTCAAAAAATCGACTGTCAAGTGCCATTAACTGATTTTTGCTGAAGACCACTGCCAGACCAGTATTCTAGCATTCACCCGCCGCAGCCTGTAACTGTTTAAACATAGTTCATCTCCTAAAAACAGGTATTTACCCCATTTCTCATTTAAACTCTGTGAAATCCTGGCTTTCGTTTTAAATTCCGCACCAAAGACTGCTACCGAGTTTATTTGAGTCTTCTCTTTTCCCATAATTTCAAATTGCGTCCCCAAAAACCTGTAATTTTGCTCAATTTTTCACCATAAGCTGAATTTCCATTTTTGAATCCACAAGAACCAAAAATGGAAGTTCCCGTGGCTTTAAACGTCACCCCATTGAACGCCCCTCACAGAGACTTGGATTATTTATCATTAGTCGACAGAGATTTCCAAATTAAAGACCTGGTTTTTAGTGATAGTCCTCTTCGAATTTTTTGTCGCTACAGAGACAATTATCTGAATGGCTTGGATATGATTGGGTTATGGAAATCTAATCTTCCAAAGTACCTCTTTCCCTCTGTCCATATTTTCCCTGAGATAATCCATTTTTTCCATGCAAACTATGATCCTAACCAAAGAGCAGTCTTATCCCCAAACCAAGATGTCCTTTTCCCAATTACTGCTCAGTCTATCAATGAGATGCTACATTTTCAACCTGATCAAGCCCTCACTCCCCTTTCCATGGGAGAATTACTTGAGAAATCCACCAAACTATCCCATGAAGAATTAATCCACATCTGCCAGACCTTTATGTTGCCTGATCATTAGCCTAAAGGTCCTCCCCCTTATGGGTATGTTTTTTTCACTGAGGAGGGTAGACTTTTTTTGGATATGATATCCTTTATAATGGGCTTTAATACCAGTGAATATGTTGACCATTTAGTTCTAGTATTATTGTCTATTTTTACCCCTACACAGCCTCTTGCTGTCAAGTATGACTTTGCATCCTACATTGCAGACAAAATCCATGATCAATTCATGAGATTAGAGAATGAGAAAGTGTTCAAGTATTCTTCTGTCATTTACCATCTTATGCTCTATTACCAGTCAGAAAATTTCCCTTTCTATATCAAAAAGCTTGATGCCACAGGGAATCCTAGGTCTGTTATCTTTTGGTCAGCCATCACTCATAGTTCTCGAGATTCTCCCTATTCCTATAATGAGTTCATTGATCTTTTTATACACCCTACAACCACCTTGTTGATAGGATTTTCTCCTCCAAGGCTCAGCAATGAAATCAAGAAAACTTTACAGCTCTCAAAACAATACAAAGTTGGTGATTGGTACTTATACCAAAATCACACAGAAGTCAGAATATATGGATGTGAATTATGTCCATTCAAATTACCAAAATATGTCCCCATGAGACTTTTTGCATTAGAGTATTTCAGACAGATGAACAACTCTGATATAATTCATTTTTGTAATGCAAAGAAGAAGGCTCAACTCCGGATCAAAAGTCAATTAGGTCCCTTTATCTGTAACTCTAGGGATGCAGGGGAAGAAGCTGAAAAGATATTAGAAGACCGTTTCAGATTACAAAAGAGTTTCTATTGGGTACCTTATGACCCATTCAGCTTCATTTGTGATAAAATAATGAAAAATAAATCAGCACCATACATGCTTCAAACAATCCCAGAGATTGAAAAATATGCTAATACAGATGAATGGATAGAACGAACATTGATAGAGCAGGATAGTGAGTAGGTCAATGTAGACAATGTTATGAAAGATCTTTAAAAGATGCTTGACCTAGACTCTTTTGCACAGGTACCAAGATCAGAGGTTGGTCCTTCCTCAGCTGGAATTGTTCAGCAGAAGTTACAAGAAAACATTGCAGTATCATCTAAGGGAAAAGAGAAAGAGGTTGATATACAAGTTAAAAAAAAATTCACTATGACAGAACAACCTCAAACTTCCAAGGGACAGGATCAAGTACAGGTTTCTTCTGTTCAAACCAATCCAGTAGAAATGTCAATCTTGCAGACTCCATTAAATGTAGAAAAGGGCATAAAGAGAGATGTTGAAGCTGCTACCCCTCTTACTGAATCTTCACAACAACATTAGGCCAAGAGACAGAAATTGAATACTCCCCCAGAAGTAGAATCTATTGATGAAATCCTTGATATTCAAGGACAAGAAAAATTGGGCAGTCAAAAATAGGTACAGTCAGTGGAGCATCCACTACCTCATAAAGGAAAGAGCTACAAAAGCAACAAAGTGTTGAAATATCTTCTTTCAAAACACCAGTTAAAGATGCAGGAGATGTAAAGAAGAAATTTATCAATATAAAACCTAGGAATGATCCTTTACGAATCCAGGTTTATAATCAATATTTGAAGATGGCTCCTAAGAATCAAGAAAGATTGATGTCAGCTTATGACATTCAGCAAGGAAAAATGATAATGAGTCACTTCAAACCCAAAGTGCAACAACCTCAAACAGCTGTAGATTATATCAGAACAAATTTTGAAGTCTTAGTAAAGGATATTCATCCTTTAGATCAGATTGAGTTACATAAGGAGACTGGTGAAATGATCTATTCTACTTTGACTGATAAGGCAATGGCAGCTCACAGGTTACAGGATTCTTTGGAGAACACTAGTACACAATTGCAGCTTGAAAAGGCTTCTTCTCAAGCCAAAGACAACAGGATAAAAACATTGGAGGAAATAATTATTGGATTAGGTCATAATCCAAAGGATTTCAAACGTATAGAAGCTCTAATCAAGAAAAAATATGATGACATTGCAGATTTGAGAAAGCAGTTGAAATTGCCAGCTTCAAGACATCCTCAAATTGAAGAAGTAATAAAGAAGAATTCTGAAGAAGAAATGATGGACTTTCTTTTGAGGCTGAATGAGCAACTGACTGAAATAGAAAAAGAGGTTGAACAAGCATTAAAAGACAAGCAGTCCAGTGTTCCAGTATCTATAGCAGAAGCATCACAGGTAGATACTACTAATACGAGTCCTGAAGAGTTAATAAAGTCAATGAATGAATTAAAACTCCAAGTAACATAACTCCAGCACACAAAGTTACAGCTTATTAATTTGGAACAGAGATATGATCTCTCAAAAATGATTGTTGCTGACAAAACGAGAGATTTCAAGAAGTTAGAAAAATTCGTTAAAGCATTGGAAAAGGATCTCACATTGGAGAAACCTTTAAAGGAAATAAATGACATTCTTTGGAAAATATCATCCAATCAATAAAAGATATTTGGCCTTCACTTCAAATAATGCAGGAACAGAATGATTTAGTCAAATTGGCTATGGAAGAAGTCATAAGAGCGAGAGAATAATTGGGAAACAGGCCTGATCAAGCTAATCAACTTATTCAATTTCTAAACACTCAAAACAAGCAGCAGCTTGAAGAAGTTGGTATTTAGGACAGGACTGGAACAATTTTAGAAATAAAGAGTTTTTACCAAAAGAAATCTAATGCAAAATTTGGAACAAAGATGATCTGACATGCAAGAGGAGATCACTGCCTACAGGAAAAGGTTTGATAATTTGTTGAATAAAGGATTGCTTAGTCCTTTTGTTCCAGAAGATAAATTGATGGATCTTGAAAGTTATGTTAAGATATTAGACAAATATGCTGACACTCGGGCCAATACCTCAACCAGTTCATCAACAGCAGCATTACCTACAGGAAGAAATCTTCATGAAAGATTAGATAATTTGTTTTATCTTGAACATGAAGTAAAAAATTTGTTCCCAGCTCCACCTACTTTCTTTAGGTATACATAAACTGATGAAACATTAAGGAAGCTTCAACGGACCAGAATAGCAGAAGATAAATGGTGGGAATATCTGTTGGAACTTTTGTAAAATTTATCCTTACATGAAATTTTGCCTATTTACTACAGTATAAAGGATAAAGGGATAAACAAAGGTCAAAGAGTCTCAGTTCAGTTAAAAGTGTATCAGTAAGAACAAAGAGTATAGGTGAAGCAAGGTAGTTAGAAAAAAATTACTGGAGAGGACAACAACGAGCCAAAATATAGGTCCTGCCTCCAGCACATTCTCAAAAGGAGGAAACAACACAACATCAGTTGCTTTTTGTCTTATCAACAAGACCATCTGTCTCTATTTTTATTGTAATTTATTCATGAGTCACCCTAGATTACATCTCTTTTTGTTATGAGATATTTCTGATAATTTTTTGTATAAATAAGCCCTCAATCGGATTATTGAGGGTGGATTCTTATACTTTGATGTAACATTGAATATTTTGGAATAAAGAGCTTTGGAGAAATTTTTCGTGGCAAAACTAGACAAGGAATTGAGGCAGAAGACTTTTCTCAGGATTCATGCGTCAAATGAAGGATCAATAAGTCATTTCTATCTCATGTTTTGAAGTTTAATATTTGTTTACAATATCATCTATGTTTCATTATCTTGATAATTAACGAAAAGGATTAAATCATAAAGTAATTAGGTGTAATATGATTTCAGTCGTTATTATTCTAAATGTTTTCCTCTAAACTGGTTTAAACAGTGAATTCTCAATTGCTCATGTTTGTCTAGTTCATATATCTTTGGTTATTTAGTAAAGAATACTTAACTGCTCTTTATTGATAATCAATCTATTTCTCTTCTCTTGAGTGTGTTGAAAGATTCTTCGTTGCCTTTCATCCATTTTAATTCCATTCCATTCATTTTAGATCTATAATTGTTTCTAGTTTGATTATCTTGCCCTGATAAACCATCGTTTGTCTAGAAACTTAAGCCAGTGCAGCCAATCCTTTGACTCCATTAGCCCAATGGACTGAAACTACTTGATCTTAATCTTAGCTAAAGAATTCCATCAACCCAAAAAAAATCAAAACCCCTGGACTTTACAACTAGCTTAATATCTTCTAAAACAAAGCTATATTTTATAGAGAGAGCCCTCTCTAGGTACAGATTGGCTAGATTCTGTACCTAAAAGATTGGTTTTTGGTTACCTCGTACCCCTTTCCTCTTCCAACAACTTCAAGGAAAATCTGAGTGATAACAGAAGCAACCAATATATGCTTACTCAGTGCGGCAAACCACCAATAGCTAGTTGTGGCAGTAGGAATAATAGCACTGGAGATCCTAGCGATCAATAGGGATTTAGTGAATTTCATTTTCGGTGAGAAACAATTGCATGGTTCATGATTATACCTAGAATTTCCTTTTCTAGTTGTGTAAACCAAACTAATCTGTGTGTGTATAAGAGAGTTGGTTTGGCTTTATTCCCGATAGGGCACCCATTCTTCGTAAATATAAGTGTGAATTTTCTTCCTATGAATAGAGCTAAGACGGCTAACCACCTAGTAAGTACACCTAGTAAGAACACTAAGGAAGATGGCATCTCTATTCGTTTGAGTCAGCCAATCAAGCACATCTCACAAGGCATATATAACAATAGTTTTGTTCCTAAATTGGGCGAATCTCGGACTTGAACTATTCTTTATTGGAATCACCCACTAATCCTAAGTGACCAGAGAATGACCGCAAATGCCCAGCTCAACTCAACCTTATAAACCTTCCACTTGCACTAATACCAATGTCACTTTTTACATGTGGCCCCAAGTCTTATTAAGTGAAGCTCATGTTGCCAGTGGTTACTTCCGTCACGTTACCGATGAAGTTGCTTGAAATACCACTTTGATTGGTGAATCGTCGACTTCTCGTGCACATTAATCCATCATTCGATCCAGCTCCAGTTTCCCCATGTGAGTAGTACATCGCTCGTTATGGCCCTTTATTTATAAAAGAATTGTTTTCTGATCTTAAAATTGAGTTATTTACAACACTACCTTACCCACCTTTACCCTGAATTTGGTCCTCCAAAAATAGCCACTTTGGCCTAGCTTATGCCCTATATCTTGTGCTTTGCCTTGGTAAATTTTAGGACTTATTTAATTACTTATTAAAGCTCATTTATTACTGAATAATACTACTTTACATGTATTTTATACATTTATACTGCTGGTTATTACATTGAACAAGTGGATGATTTAACTAGTTTTACTTGTTTTGAACTATTTCATGCATAAATCACCGATTATATCTCTTTTTTATTAATTATTATATATTTCATGCTTTTCTAACTTATTTATTCATTTATTCTAGTAGTTACATGTGTTTAATCAAATATGAAGTAAAGGGAAATATCCATACTTGTGTGTCAACTCTAAGCTCTTTAAAGCTTCCCTTGATTCCCCTTGACCATATTTGACCCTTAGACTTGTTTCTCCATAAGTTCAAGTGAAAAAAACTTTGTGTACATACTTGGAACCCTAGTTCCAAGGTTGAGTATTTGAGGTACACTTTGAATCTTGTGTTGGAACATTGGGACACCCCCTAGGGTTGGACTTCTTAAATCTAAAGCGAGGTAAGATCTTGCTAAGGTTACAGTGGTGAGACTTCAAATGTTGACCAAAGTTAGGCCCATCGTGAGCCTTGCACCTTGAGGTGTTAATTTTTCCGGTAACACCATCCACTACACAAGAATTTTCATCAATTCATCATGTAAGTAACTACAATAACTCACATATGCAGCAAAAGGATCCAACTCTTCATTTTTAGGGGGACTTATCTCTCATCCAAACATGAGAATGAAATCAGGAGGAGATATTATTTTATAGGAGAGGTGCTCAACTACCTCAAAAATAAAAGAATTAGAAAGTCCACTAAAAAGCCCCAAGACTAGGAGGGTGGACATCCTCCAACAAACAAGGATAAAATAATAGTACATGGTCTACTCTAAGACATAAAGTACAAATCAAATAACCCTATCAAGGAGGGTGCCTTGTTCACATCATCAAGAGAGCTCCATGAACAAGGTTAATTATGATGATGTAGCCTTCAAAGGCCCTCCGAGATTGGGTGCTCTCTTTGCAAGTGGCGGTGGAAGGTGAATAGTTTAACCCCAAACCATCATCCAATACCATCAACTAACCCAAATCAATGTCCAAAACCATGAGCCAGGACAAAACCACCATCAAACACCATGTACCAAATGCCCAAGTAGGTCCACATGTGTGTAATATTCCAAAATTTTCCGACAATAAATTGGAATATTAAATTTTTCTATTTTCACTTAGGAGATGAATAATTGGGTGAGAAGGCCCATTCATAATAAAAACATGGATGAATTACCTCTAGTATGAAAGGGGATTAGCCTTGGAACTAGATTTCACACAGTCATGTGTGAAAGGAGACATTTGCAAAGAGGCTAGGTCAAGTTTGACCAAGTCAAACAACCCAAAGGTATGAGGTGGAAAGCATCTTGTGGGACAACACAGAGAAAGAGGAGGGAAGATTCATTGAAGGAGGAAACCCTAAAGAGTGGGACCCAGGGAGAGGGAACTCTCATGTGTTTAAAAGGAGGGCAAGGCAGCCATTGTTTCACATGCATATGATTAGAGATTTCTTGTTTTCTTAGACTATTTGCAGTTGTTGGACAGATAAGTCATTCTTGTGGACAAGACAGACCTCCCAAGTTTCCTACGAACAGCTAGCAACAAACGAACAAAAAAAACTATCTTTCTCTAGATATATTGTGATTCATAATTAAATGCCATAAAGGTTTTAACGATCTTAACTATCCATAATGCCATAATGCCATAAAGGTTTTAACTATCCAACACTTGTTTGTAGTAGTAGTCCTTCAGTCGCCCGAAAGAGTTATCTTTGTAGATCTGCAATCACAAACAAAAAAACATCAAATAACACCTGCATAGCATATATTCATAAATCATATCCATTATGGTGATCAAGGAATCCATAAAATAAACAATCAGTTGACAGCTTATTGAAAAAAACGGATTTATTTGTATTAACTTAAATAAGAAGAGCCTTACAACCGTGTTTGCCTTGATGTTGTATAGGTCTTCCTGGGGTCCGGAGCAGGAATTTCCTTTACTCAGATCAGCCTTGCACTCTTCCAACCAAGATACATACAGGTATGTAATCCTTCCCACATGAAATCTCAGCTAAAAGGATCTAAGTTTCAACAACACTTCACCTCCAACAATACCAAAACTTCAACTCATCAATTGGTTAAAAATTGGTAACCCCTTGAGGCTACCCTATGCCTCTTTTTATAGTGGATAAGAGGAGGTTATAGCTCCATAAAAGAAGGGATAGAGTCCTCCTTCAAAGGGATTAGTTCCTTACATCAAGGGGTTAGCTCCTTATTGGATGGTATGCATGAACATGAAAGGAGTGTACTTTCCACTCCAGGAATGTTTCTAGGAGCTTCTAAAAATGACTTTAACTAAGCTTCTAGATTTTACTTTTGCCTTTTCTAATATTTTACAGGGGTCCGCACTTTTAACAAGCAGGTAGTGTGCTTGGCTACGCAAGATTTATAGCCAAAAAGTGCAGGACTATAGGCAAAACTAGGAGAAAGTGTGGTACTATAGTTTTAAGGCTTTTATCAACTTTTATCTTAGTTTCAAGGCTTGAATTTTGGAAATTTGATATTGCAGGCTTTCAAGGGAGTACTAAAATGTCATGGTGACAAATTTTAGTGTAAAAAATTCCCCCCTAAAGTGCAAATTCTGAGAATATTCGAAGAGTGATGTGCTTTATCATTTCAAGGAATAGCCTGTGGACACCCCAGTTGGAACCCTGTAAAAACATTCAATGCAACACACACACACACACACATATATATATATCATCGCTGAGGTAGGCATTCCCATACTCAGATCAAAAACTAAATAAACTTGTTTTGATACAGAAATTATCTTAATATCACATCAATCATGTAGACACAACATGGACACAACCATCTGTAATGAATCGTCTACTGAATAATGAATAATAAAACTCCTCGCAGCTTGGATGGTGGAAACTAGATCCAGGGTCTTCATTTCTACTTCCCGAACTAGTACGATTCTATCCATGTGATTAAATGTATTGAAGTCAAACATGGTAGAGATCACTTGATTACCATTCAATGATGTGAACAGTTAACAAGTGTGAGAGAAACCACCAATAATTAAAATGGCTCTCAAAGTACTCAGTACAATCCATGAAATGAGAATATGTGATCTGAAGTCGAACAGTTCATGGAATCATTCGATCGAAGGTCAATGATGTAACCTGTCATCGAAGGCGAGAAACCTGCCATTAAGGCATGCAGATTCCAAGGTACTAACGGATTCTAGATCAAATTCCTAGATGATGAGCTATCGTCAATAGAAAGTGATATGTCATAAACAAGCTCACGACATGAACCCATAGATCAATTTTTGAAGAATTATTTTGCAAGGACTGACTCAGGGATGGCCAACGCGAATGGAGACAAGTGTTTGCAGATGAATGGTTTGTTTGACTATCTCTTGAACACATAATGACACTGCAGATGGTTTGGTGATAGTTTCCCTAAGCTAATACCCAAAAACTGGCTGAAGAATTTCAATGTGGTTTGATTAACTGATAGGCAAAGGATTTACCAACCCAGGTAGAAGTGCAACAAAAAGTGTCGTATTCAAGAGTGGTGTAATGCTTTTACAAATCAAAGTGTAACAAATGAATCTATTTTTCTCTCTTTTCCCCCACCATTTTTGGCAAGTACCTCTTTATTTTTGACAAGCTTGAGGAGGATAACATTTGCTTGTTTATAAGCTCATCCTCTGGATGAGTCCAACTTAGTTTAAAATTGAACCCTAAGAAGGAGTGGTTCGTTCCTGTTTATAATCGACAGGCCCTTTACCTGTTAAATTTTAAGGAGTCCAGTATAGGAGAAACTCGGTGTTTTTCATTTTTATGGAGTCAGAAGAAAAAACTTAAGAAAAATCCATGGGTGTTATTTTTCATAAATTTAGTCTCTTAGGCCCGAAAAAGGATAAAATAATGCAAGAGAGAACTCTATTGACCATGATTAGTCAACGTATACCTTTTTCGTAAATAGTCCATTTTAGTCCAGAAAAGGGGTAAAATTATACTGAAGAGACGACCGTTCATTTATTTTAATGAGTTCAAATAGTCAAGTACTCGGCGATCTTTTCAGTTTTAGAGAGTTTGAAAAGGGCTTAAAAGTGGACTCCATGGTTTCACTTTTTCGTAAAATTTAAAGAGCCCGAAAAAGTGATAAAAGTTTACTCTTTGTCAAAAATGACCATTTTCCCTGAAAAATTCGTTATTCTGCACAAAACACGAAAAATTAAACATACCTGTTTCAATAAAAAAAATATTTTGAAAAACTGATTTTTAAAGTGAAAAATAAACAATATAAAAATTCATCTATTCGAAAAAACTTATAAAAAGGAGTTTTTCAAGTTCATTTTTACCGTTTGAAATTGGAGTGAAGTTTTTAGAGCTCTGGGAAAAAAACGCTTCGGAGAAGATTCTAGGAAAAACGACGATGAGATTCGAAAACCGTCTGTTTCAGGTAATCCACAACCTCCTTATCTTGCATTTCATCCATTAAATTTTTTAATTTTGGGTCAGAATTTCATTTTTGGGAGGAAAATAGGCCGAAAAATTCGCCCTCGGGGGTCCGCACCTAATGCATTAGGTACCTACAGACCCCGACATTTTTCTACAAAGAAAAATGGCGGGGCCCCACACTTTTAACACAGGGCCCATGTGTATCTATGCACTTTCCCTGAGCGTAAAGTGGGGAGGCGCCGTGGCAAATTAAAAAACATATTTTCTTCCTAAATCACCCAAATTTTTTTCTTGAAAATGATTTTAATTGTTGTAGGATATCTACAATGCTTATTTGGTGAGAACGGGAGCACAAAGAGGTAGATGAAGCAGTGATAAATCATCAACCTACTTTGCAAGCTTTAAGAGCATGTGGGCTTTACAAATTTTGGGCTATTAGTGGAATGAGAGCTCAATTAGATCTTCTTACTTGGTTGGTAAGTAAATGGGATGTCTAAGACCAGTGTTTTGTGATCGGAGGTCACTGGCTCGAGATTGAGTTGAAAGACATCTATTTTTTGACTGGTTTTTCTAGGAGAGGCGAACCATTATCTCTATTTGGGGCTAGGCCAGGTGGCCAGTCTGTCGTCAGCCTCCAATTAGAGTTTTGCAACTATGAGGCCAATCCCCAGGACAAACAGATTGACATAAAAACTATCATCCGTACAGAGCTGAAAGTGATCACTTTTACCGTTTTCAGGTTGTGCGGAAGTGCATCTTTGCATGTAGCCACTGGTTCTCAGATGCACATAGCAGTAGATTGCTTTCGAGGCACCATATACAATTGGTGCGAGGCAGTGTTGGAAAATGTGAAAGGCCAACTCACCATAGCAAAGAATGTGAAGCTAAACAACTTTGGATATGGTCCATTGTAGTCACCTTTGCTCTAGAGAGGATCCGCATGTTAGCCCCGCAGCACATTCCTGTCGATGTTGGTCAGCCTCAAGAGCCTAAGATGGTTCATTGGGTTGCTTTGATGGCCCGCCATAATGAGGGTGGGGAGATTGTGCGATTTCCCTCTACATATTTTCGTTGGATGGAACGCTGAATTTTTGTTATAGAGGATTTTCCTTATGTTGGCATGGAATTTCGTGGTGACTGGGAGATACCCCTTCCTCCAGGAGCTTAGTGGGACGAATCAGGTAAAAAATATTTTTTGACATGTTCTAATTTCTAATTTTTATTTAGTTTTTTAATTGTCCAAAACTGATAAAAAAAAATTTCAAATGCAGATGTGGGTCCAACTCGACCAACCATTCCCTGCCACTTTGATCGGAGGCAAAAGGATGCAGCAGTAGCACCACCCCCCCCATAGGATCAGACTGTAGAGATCCTAACTGACTTAGAGCACCATCTGGAGCGATTGACTATAGATATTCCTGAGACTACTATAGATGATATCCCGCTCCGTCTACAGAGATATATCATAGGTGTTCCTGGTCCATTTAGGAGGTTTTTGACTAGGGTGGCATGAGCGGTGGTGTATTATCATGATCATCACCACGAATAGTGGCTGATTGACTTGTAGACTCATTTTTGTATCACTTTTTTCTGATCATAAGGCATTTTGAGCTTATGATCAAAGACGATGTATATTTTTGAACACTACATTTATACTATGATATACTATTATTTCAATTTACCTGTTCAATCATGTTACGAAATGTTGATTTTTTACTTTTTTATCGCAAATGTCTATTTATAACATTAGAAGCAATTGCATCTGCTAATGTATTTAAATTTCTTGAAATGTGCTGATATTCAATATAATCGAATTCTCGTTCCAAGAGATGAACCCTTAAAAATAATCTTAATAATACTAGATTTATAATGGCATATATACTCGATTTAACTGTAATACAACGAGTTCAAAATCTAACTTAATGATCAAACTCCGAATTCCAAATGAAATGGATTCTGATAATAATTCAATAACTGCACTGTATTCGGCAATATTTTTTGTCGTTTGACCGAGACTTACCCCATGTGTTACACAACAATTTGTCACCGTCCCTACCAGTCCCCATCCCGCACATTGGAGGGCTCATTTTGTGACCTGTGAGCAGTGACATGCCTTGAAACCACTTTCATGACATCCCTCTGAACAAGAGCTTTCAATGCCCTGAAGACATCTCCTTGTGAAAAACCCTAAAAATAACTCTTTTTCCATTGGCGTTGTTCCACAGTTCAGCCCTCGGGCCAAGGGGGAAAATCCTCCAAAGAGGGCGCGCCAATTGGCGCTCTGTCATAGAGCCGCACCCGCGCCAACCATATTAAGAGGTGTTTTTTAAAAATAAATGGCGGAAGTTTCGTCCTAACAAATTCCTGGACTGATATCTATCTTGAGTTGGGAGGTTTGGCTACGGGTTTCCATAGAGAGGAAGTGGTTTGCCACCTCTCATGGAAGCTTCCTTGATGATAGGGCCAATCCCATAATTATAGGGATCCCAACTCCCCTTCCTCCATCTATAAAAGCTTGCTCATCTCCTTTGCAAGCTGGTTCCCAAGAGCTTTCACATCCTTATGCTGTAAGAGCCTTCTTGATTCCCTTAAGGCCAAATCCAAGCAAGGAGACTATTGTCAAGTATCCGGAGAGAGAGGCTTGTCCCATCCTTGACAGGCTTTATCGAGACATGTTTTGCTGACGACCCGCCAAAGGAGAATTCAGCGTCGAAGCTATGGTTGTATTCTTATTTTGACTCATTAATGATAAGCGACTATTGGTTATGGTTCCACTCTTGTTCTTGATTATGTTCATGAGTTATGTCCTCTTCGACTGACATATAGTTGTATATAATGGATTTTATGCTTGCGTTTGTGTTGTTTCTTGCATGTGCAGGTGTCCGATCACGGAGATCGTGAGGATTGTGATCTGCCAGGGCAAAGGAACGGGAGCACCACCTCTTCTACAAACGACAGCGTTGGATTCCAGGTAAGCCTTCCTCGCAAGTCGGTTTATTTGCAATTAGGAACCTGCACTGTAGCATGTTTGATTGTTGCTAGACCCGATCTGGGCTAGTAGGGATCGCCTCTGTCCGCAGAGGGGATTTACCTCTTCAACAATTTGGCGACTCCACTGGGGAGAGTTAGCTTGTTGTCGTTCGTTTTATAAGCTATAGACGGAGCCTGAAGTTGGCCAGATAGCCTTGAAACACTTTTGCTCTGCAATTGCGAAGTAGATCAAAGCTGCTTCAGTCAATCTCCGGTTTAGTTTGTAAACTGAACCCTTTGAGCATTGTCTTGTCTTTTCGGTTGATTCTTGATCCTCCTTGCTTGATCAGCTCTTTTGGGCTGGTTCTTTTTGTGAATTTGGGTCTTTGATAGCTTGAACATCACTGGTCTGATCTTAGATTGCTTATTTTTTATTTTGGCATAGCAAACTTGACTGGCGCGCTTTTTAGCATGACAGTCGTGCCAATTGGCGCCAGTTGTCCATGTATTACCCGCGCCAATCTTGATATGGCGCTAGTTTCAGCCTGACAGTCGCGCCAGTGCTGGGGACTGTTGGGGTTTGCTCTGTTTTGAGCTTTCTGAGCTTGATTTGTGTGTTTAGCTTTACCTCGCTTTGAGCCTAGATTACATGGTTCATTTGAGTCTTGGAGATTCTGCTGGAAGTGGTGAGTCTGGTCATGGTTGGGAGAAATTCTTTGTTTTTTCATTTTCAGGCGTTGGCGCTTGTTGTCAGTTAGCAACCCGCGCTAATTGGCGATTGGCGCTAGTTGTCAGTGTGCAAGTCGCGCCAGTTGGCGCTAGTTGTCAATGTACAAGTCGAGCCAATTTCAGGGTGTGTGAAAATTGAGATTTTTTCCCTAAATCCTTCACTAGTGTGTCTTTCCCTTCCGGTCTTTTCCCTGTATGAGCATAGATTACATTGCTCATTGTTTGGAATGTCTTTTTTCCATGATTATTTGATGTAAAAGGGAATGAATGCCTTGTTTTGATCTCATGCTTTGAAAGTCCTCTTTGTGATTGATCTCATATGTCTTGTCGCCTTTTGAGGGATTTCGTTACAAAGTGTTTGAAACAACGATTGCATTCTTAGTGTTTGTTTACATCTCTTTTGCATTCATCCTTCATTAAGGAGATTTGCGTTCTTTTAGTTTTCATCTCGTAGTTTGCTTTTTGTTAAAATGCATTAGATCACATTGCATTGAAAAGTATTTTTTGAGATCCATCATTGAACTTAGATTACATTGTTTAATGATTGAAAACTAGAAATCGCTTTGATTGCATTCTCTTTTATTAAAAGCATGCATTGAGTAGATTCTCATTTCATCGAAAAATGCATTGAGTGCATTCTTATCATTTGAAAAGGAAAAGGAAATTGTGCATAGATTACAATTGCATAGTTTTCGAAAAAGAGGATTTTGCATAGATTACATTGCATTATTTGCATCGTTGAGTGTTTGAGATTACTTTCGGATAGTGAAAGTCATCTAGTTTGGAAAGATTTCGTTTACAGTGTTGTTTTTTGTTGCATCATTGTTTGAAGCTCTTCCCTTAAATAGATAGCATTCATCGAATTGAAAGTTTTCTTTTCTCATATAACTGCATTTAGGAGACTTTGAGACATAACATACGGTAGGGCCTTGAAACTGGAACATAATTGAAGATAAACATTAAAATTTATTCAATTTACACTAAGGAAGCATTGAAACATTAATGAAATATTTAGAGGTCTAGGTTAGAGACGTGTTCCGGCGTCTTTAAACCTAGTAGTTGTCGTTCGCCTCTTGGCTTTAGACAGCACTAGTACGGACTTGTGCTCCTCGTACTGTCGCATATATAAAGGGAGACCCCACTAGGTTTCTATCCTTTATCCATAGGACGCCGAGTCTGCCGCCCTATACCCGTGATACACCAGACACAACATTCGGGGAGATTGCCTGCACGTACGTTAAGTCCTTGGTTGATTTCTCTTTCATTTTGAAACCAAGGTGTATATTGCAGTTCACGGTTATTTGGTACACCCTTTGCCTAGTATTCCTGAGTAGTCATTTTGATCCTATCTGACTCCCTAAATTTGAAAGGATCACCAAGCGCTTGTCCTTTCACGCTTGTGTCAAATCTGAAAGAGATAGAGTCACCTTTTCAATCGTTTCTCGACTCTTAAAACATGAAACGGTGAAGTTTCTAAGTTTCAATGTGGTAAAATAAATCATCTGCGATCACACACCCTGTTAGAGTTTTCTTGTTGGCCGTTTGATTTTGTGCCTTGGTTTTTAGCTTGTGTGCGATTTTGAGTTGTTGATGGCAACTTTTCCAGAGTTCATCAACCAAGGAATCCCCTCTGATGGGAATCCTGGTCCTTTTCCTCCTTTTGGAAATGTTGGCGCTCCTTATATGGCAACGTTGTCCCTTCCTGGGTTAACTGTTGGGTTGCCTGTCTTGTTTTTCTCAACCTCTGTGGTCCCGAGTGTCTCGACTATTGTTCAATCAGTTCCTCCGCCTGAACAACATCATGTTGATTCTAAGGTGGACCTCTCCCCTTCTTTGCCTGTTTCTGCGTCCTCCTCTTCTACTTTTCCTGGTGAAAGTCTGGATTCGAGTAACCAGGTGGCTAAGAAGAAGAAGAAGAAGACAAAGAAGACGAATTCTTCCATTAATAAACCTTCCAACCCTCCACGGAAAGTCAAATTCCCTTGCATGTTGTGCACGGGAGACCATCTTCTTCGAGATTTCCCTGGCGTTCCCAAGGTGCTTGAAGTATGGTCCAATGATCGTCCACTGTTGCCTTTGGCTTCTGGGAGTCAGGTTGGGGGCACGTCTTCAACTGGTGCTGGTAAGGATCCTAAGAAGCAGGGTAAGATTACCAATCCCTGTAAGTTGTGTGAAGGGCACCATGCCATTCACCTGTGTCCGTATATCGATGAAGCCAAGAGAGTCTTGGACAACTCAACCGTTTCTACACCATGCCTCCCGGCTGGTTATAAACGGCTTTCTTTGAGTCCTCCACCAGTTGATCGTATGATTGGTCAAGAGTCATCCTTGGTCGATCCCGCTCCCCTGGAAATTCAAATTCAAGAATCCGTTCCTGACCAACCTTTGGTCGTGGGATCGGTTGAACTGGCTCCGTCTACGATGCACCAGGTCTTTTCCGTTGAGAGTGGATCTCACACCTCTCATGTCCTTCTAGTTTCATCAGATTCTTCAGACGTGGAGAAATATTCTCCCGTCCCTACACCTCAAGAAGCTGCTCCTTTGCCTCCCGTGATGGAGGTTCCGGAGGATACCCCTCCCACCTTCGAGATGGAGGTCGTGGAGGATGCTCCTTCTTCTTCTGTAACACCAGGGGAAGACCATATCAGTTCGATGGTAGCCCCTCTGAGTAGTTTGGTCGCTTCCTTTGATTGGAATCAATTTTCAGGATACCGCCTTCCGTCTTATGTGCCTTTCGAGATCATAGTACAGCCTTTTGGTCTGGTTGTACCCAGCACCATTATAGACGAAGGCGCATCTGTTAGTGTTCTATCCTCAACTACTTGGCAAGCTTTTGGATCACCGCCACTTGTGCCTATTACGCAGAATCTGTTGGCATTTAATAGAAGAATGAGTCAACCGTTAGGGATCCTTCCAAGGTTACCTATTACTTTGGGAGGTAAAACCATCCATATGGATGTGATGGTTGTTCCAGGCCCCTTGGATTTCAATTTTCTCTTGGGGCGCAATTACACCTATGCCATGGGAGCACTTGTCTCCTCCCTTTTTTGTGTGGTCTTTTTTCCACATGAAGGACGGATCGTGACCATTGATCAGCTTTCATTCTTTGGTCCTGATGTGGCAGCTGGCCCGCCATCATCCCTTCCTGGTTTTTATCCACCTATTGTATCTGCCCCACCGCAGGTCAACTATGTGGCTACCTACCCCATGCCTGTGCTCAGTGATGGTGCCATAGTACATCAGGTGCTGGGGGCATTGGGTCCTGACTTCCAAGATGTTTTCCTTCCATCGGGAGTGGAAATCTTGGAAGGGATGACTTATTGTTCATTATCATGAGGTCGGTCGGAGCATGGTTCTCTTCCTGTGTCAAGCTCCTTAAAAAATGAAATCAGGTCTAGTTGGAGCAGAGTTCCTTGTCTTGTGTCAAGCTCCTTAAAAAATGAAACAAGGTTGTCAGAGCAGAGTTCCTTGTCTTGTGCCAAGCTCCTTAAACCATGAAACAAGGTGTCCTAAGGATAGTTCTTTTAATGTGTCAACCTCGTTAAAATAATGAAACACGTTCCTGTTCAATTCGAGTCTTTGATAAGTTCTCATAAAATACCAGTCGAGTCTTTTGATCTCGTAATTTGAACCTTCACTCCATCTTCCTTCCATATGGACTGAATCTTAGGGGGCATGTACCTCGAATTGAGTCACCATGCTGGGGGCATGCTTACTTTTTCAAGCATATTTTGTTTCCATTTCAAGCTTGTGTAAAAATGAAACCGGTTTCAAGCATAGTTTATCTTTGTTTCAAGCTTGTGTAAAAATGAAACCATTCCCATTTTACCTCTTGTGATTTCCATTTTATCAGCCTGTTTTTTCAAGATGAGCCTTGGTTCTCTCGTTCCATCATCCCTATCTGCTCGGCCGATCATATCACTTGGTTGTTTTACCCGTTCCTGAGGAACCGCTGCGATGAGTGGTCTTGTTAGCCAGCCTCTTGACTTTTATCATGTTCTGAGCAGTTCCACCATTACCGGAACCAGTTGCTACCTTTTATACCACTCGTTCCTCCAGGAGGAGTCATCTTTCAGCTCTTTTCTGACTCTGTAAACATGAAAAGATTGCCGAGTTACTTGTTGTTTCGACCTCGTTAAATTGGTTACGAAACGATATCTACCCAATATACGTTTACCGCTTTTTCGGGCTAGGATGGATTATTTACGAAAAAGGAATACCCTATCCTATCACGACTAGGAGGTTTTCTCAGACATAGTTTTCTACCTTTTCGGATCTAAGGAAATATTTATGAAAAGGGACCATTGGACTTTAATTTTCAGTTGTCTTTTCAAAATCTCTAAACATGAAAAGACACCAAGTTTTTCCTTTGTCAGACTCGTTAAACCTTGATGACATCGGATTCAGTCGTAATGACGTTATTCGAGTTCCTCCTTCCTAGGGCTCGTTAAATGTACTAGGATGGATTCGTCCAAAGGATGGATTTATATGACAAGCATATGATATCCTCTTCAAGCTTGTGTAAAAATAAAGAGGTACTCACCGAAATGGTGGGGAAAAATGGAACCAGCATCATTGTCGTGTCGGCAGTCTGTCGCTCTTGAACATGGCACTTATCTGCATTCGTGTCGGGTTGGGAACATCTCATCTCGTTTTTTCACTTGCCTCCGTGGGTTTGGGTAATCCATTTTGACCTCTCATCTACTATTTGTTTCGTCATTATGACCGCTGATCTTTTGATGTCAAATACTGCCAAGTCCACTGTCGTGCCGTTCATATGTTCAAGAGAAGTTGACCTCTGCAAATATCAACCTTCCTCTGATTCTCATATGATCCTGATTCACAAAAACATCATTTTTCTCTGTCTCATGTCGATGATGTGGGAAACATTATGGCCCACCTTCGATCAAGGTCACTTCCTGTCGACTTCAGCTCATTATCCAGGAAGCTGATCTAGAGACTCCTTTATGGTACCTTGGAGCCTGCATGCCTCAATGGCAGGTTCGTCGCATTCGATGTGAGGTTTTCATCATTGGCCTCTGATCGAATGATTCTACGGGTGTTCGACGCCAGCTCATTGATTCACATGCCATAGATTGTACTTGTAGTACCTTGAGGGCCATTGTCATTATTGGTGGTTCCTCTCGCGTCTGTTAACAACTTTCATCATTGGCTGGTAATCAGACGATGTTCTTGCATGTTTGACTTCAGCTCGCATACTCGCATGCTTGAACTTGTACTTTGTTCAGGTCGAGATGGAGCGCAAGACCCTGGATTGTGTCTGTTGTAATCCAGGCTGCAATATTGTGGATTATTATGATTGTTTACATGACTCACTGATTGGATGGCTGCGACCATACTTGAGTCTATTTATCGATCCTCACTGGATGGCTGCATCCATGCCTTGGATCTCGATTATTATATACTCTGTTTTGGATGGCTGCACCCATACCATGCATATATATCATGTATCTGAGACATCAGTTGTACTTCGCTCCGCAAGTTTTCCAATGGCAGTGTTTTCAGTCGGCATGTTCTCGTAAATAATTTCACCCCTCTCTCTCTCTCGGGCCTCATGCTTTAGGGGGCATCTGTTACACAGCAATTTGTCACCGTCCCTACCAGTCCCCATCTCGCACATTGGAGGGCTCATTTTGTGACTTGTGAGCAGTGACATGCCTTGAAACCACTTTCATGACATCCCTCTGAACAAGAGCTTTCAATGCCCTGAAGACATCTCCTTGTGAAAAACCCTAAAAATAGCTCTTTTTCCATTTGCGCGGTTCCACAGTTCAGCCCTCGCACCAAGGGGGAAAATCCTCCAAAGAGGGCGCGCCAATTGGCACTCTGTCATAGAGCCGCACCCACGCCAACCATATTAAGAGGTGTTTTTTAAAAATAAATGGTGGAAGTTTCGTCCTAAAAAATTCCCAGACTGATATCTATCTTGAGTTGGGAGGTTTGGCTAAAGGTTTCCATAGAGAGGAAGTGGTTTTCCACCTCTCATGGAAGCTTCCTTGAAGATAGGGCCAATCCCATGATTATAGGGATCCCAAATCCCCTTCCTCCATCTATAAAATCTTGCCCATCTCCATTGCAAGCTAGTCTCCAAGTTCCCAAGAGCTTTTCACATCCTTATGCTGCAAGAGCCTTCTTGATTCCCTTAAGGCCAAATCCAAGCAAGGAGACTATTGCCAAGTATCCGGAGAGAGAGGCTTGTCCCATCCTTGACAGGCTTTATCGAGACATGTTTTGCTGACGACCCGCCAAAGGAGAGTGCTGCGTCGAAGCTATGGTTGTATTCTTCTTTTGACTCATTAATGATAAGTGACTATTGGTTATGGTTCCACTCTTGTTCTTGATTATGTTCATGAGTTATTTCCTCTTCGACTGACATATAGTTGTATATACTAGATTTTATGCTTGCATTTGTGTTGTTTCTTGCATGTGAAGGTATCCGGTCACGGAGATCGTGAGGATTGCGATCTGCCAGGGCAAAGGAACGGGAGCACCACCTCTTCTACAAATGACAGCGTTGGATTCCAGGTAAGCCTTCCTTGCAAGTCGGTTTATTTACAATTAGGAACCTGCACTGTAGCGTTTTTTATTATTGCTAGACCCAATCTGGGCTAGTAGGGATCGCCTTTGTCCGCAGAGGGGATTTACCTCTCCAACACCATGCATCGATACTAACTCATCAGTGGGTGAGTAAACAACCCAAGCTGTGGAAGAGATGTTCCGTGTACTACGACAAGAGCCATCGGCAAAACCAATATACGTTTGAAAGGACGTCGACATCTGCGATATCAAAAGTATCTAGATAAGCGGGAATAAATGTAAGAGCACACTTATGCTAGGCACACGTTTCTAATTGATAGCACACTAGCTAAAAGTAACTAATATACAAAGAAGATCTCCACACGAAGTCAAGCGTAATATCTCCTCAGATAAATTCCATTTCTTGGTTTACCCAAAGAGACCCCATCAAAATCAATCAATTCATAGGCCCCTTTTGCAAGCTGTCGCTTGACAATGTAAGGACCATGCCACATGGGTTCAAATTTCCCAGCCCCTAGTTTATCATTGGCTTGATCATAAATCAAAACTAGGTCTCCTTCTGAAAAATTACGAGGGGTCACACTTTTATCATACTAAACTTTCATTCTTTTC
The DNA here is from genome assembly GCA_034641835.2 of Pinus albicaulis. Classification (NCBI taxonomy): domain Eukaryota; kingdom Viridiplantae; phylum Streptophyta; class Pinopsida; order Pinales; family Pinaceae; genus Pinus; species Pinus albicaulis. The sequence goes on from JAXQQM020082357.1 coordinate 78,026, forward strand.
ACATAAGCCTCGGTAGCTAATGCAGCAGTGCGCCGATTCTCATCTAATTGAGCCAAGTATAAAAAATGTTTCTCCTCTTCAGAAGTGTCTGGTAATAACTCTATGGCTAGTTGGGGTGATGGTATCTCACATTCAATGGGTAACACTACTTCTAAACCGTAGACCATTTGAGAAGGAGTAAAACCTGTCGATGTTTTTGCTGAGGTTCGATATGCACGAAGTGCTTAAAAGAGTATGGTATGCCAATTCGACTTATGAATTCCAATGATTCGTTTGATCATGGTGACTAAAGATTTATTAATTGCTTCAAATAAACCATTGGCCTGTGGATAATATGGTGTAGAACTATCATGGTGCAGGCCAAGCTGGTCTATTAACTCCGTCATCATGATATTTCTAAAATGGCTCCTGTGATCAGTAATTATCACTTGGGGTACACCGAAACGAGCAATCACATGATTGAATACGAAAGTAGCTGCAGTTTTTCCATCTGCTACAAATGTAGGCATCACCTCGGCCCATTTGGTAAAAAGGTCTACTGCTAGAATAATGTACCCAAGCCCCTGGCCGAGTGAGGGTTACATGTAATGAAATCGATGCCCCATTTTGAAAAAGGACCGACGGCAATTATGGGGTGAAGAGGAGCAGGTGGTGCACGCATTTTTCGATCCAAGATTTGACAGTTATGACATTTTCGGACCGCGTAAATACATTTTTTAAACATAGACGACCAGAAATATCCTGCACGCAATATCTTTTGGGATGTGGCATACCCAAACATGTGACCACCACATGCTCTGGAGTGACAGTCATTTAAAACCTTCTCAACTTCGTCATGAGTTAGACAATGTCGGAAAACCAAATCCGCTCCACGATGGTAAAGTGTGTCACCAACAATGTAATATTTTTGAGACTGGAAACGAATTTTTCTTTCGTTGTGACCATGAAAGCTCAGGCCGAAAAGATTGGGTTTGAAGATATACAATAATATCTCCATACCATGGATTGATGGTACTAATAAGAAACAAGGATTCATCCGCAATTGGTTGTTCTGCCACAGTTTCTATATAAGTACGTGGGAAATCACACATAAGTTCAGCAAATACCAGTGATTTATTGGATTTGGATTTTTCAAACTCCAAATCAAACTCCTGCAGGATAACAATCCATTTGGTGTATTTTCCCCCTAGTAATTGTTTAGTCAAGATGTACATCATAGGGTTGCAATCAGAGATCACTGTTGTTTTGCGTAAAAGTATGTAGTGACCAAAACATTGGACAGCTTGAACAACTACCAAGGCCAATTTCTCCACATGTGAGTATTTAATTTCATTCGGATGCAAATTTCAACTAAGATAGTAAATCACATGTTCACTATGGAATTCGTCTTCCTGAACTAAAACCATACCTATCATGGAATCGGAAGTGACGAGGTAAAAAAAGTAATCTTGGTTGTAGTTGGGAGGATGTAGTAACAGTGCATGGGTCAATGTGTTTTTCAAAGCATCAAAAGATCGATCATCGACCTCGTCCAAAAAGAATGGAATGTTCTGTTTCAACAACCTAGTGAAACCTTTCGTTAACTCACCATAGTTAGGAATGAATCGACGTAAAAAGTTTTCTTTCCCTTGAAAAATTTGGTGTTGGCAAAGAGTAGAAGGAGGAGGTAAATTGATGATTGCCTCAACCTTCGATGGGTCGACACGAATGCCTGCCTTTGAGACAATAAATCCCAATAATTGTCCGGATTCTACGCAGAAAAAACATTTGTGAGGATTCAAACGAATCTTATAGTTCCTACATCGTATAAAGATAGCTTGTAAATGAGTAATATGATCTGCTCTACGTGAAGAATGAGCAGGAAAATAATCGAGGTAGGGTTTCATAATATGGTTAATTTCGTGGAATGCATAAGACATGACCCTTTGAAAAGTGGTGCCAGTGTTCTTAAGGCCAAAAGGTAATTTGCGATAAGCAAAAGTTCCCCATGGAAAAATGAAAGATTTTTTAGGTTGATCTGTAGGGAGTATGTTTATTTGATTGTAGCTAGAAAATCCATCCATGAATGGGAACATTTCACTTCTAGCATAATCGTTGATAATTTGATCGATGTAAGGGGTTGGATAATTGTCTTTAGGACAAGCTTGATTTTTATCCCTATAGTCGACACATACACTTATTGTTCCTTGTTTTTTATTGACCAAAACAGTATTAGATACCCATTCCATTAACAGGATTGGATAAATAAAACCTGTACAATGTAATTTTTCAACTTCTGCTTTGATAGCAGCAACTTTTCTCGGATGAATCTGACATAATTTCTATATGGCTGGTTTGGCATACAGGTATGTCTTAATTTCATGTACAACGATTGGTGGATTGATTCCTGACATTTCTTCATATGACTAGGAAAATATGTCACGGAATTCCTGAAACAGGGCCTTATATGCTTGAATTTCTTCAGGCGTACAAGAAGCACCTATGTGAATGTTTCCAAAAATTCTAGGTTTTACTGAAATGTCAAGAGGAACCTTCGTAGAAATATTTTCTAAATTAAATTCAGAATCAGCATGTGAAAGAGGATTCTAAGGTTCTTTGATGTAACCAGTGGTAAAAATAGAGGAAACATCATTCTCAAAATGATCGAGATCAGGTAAAAATGAAGACCTGTGGTGTAGATCTTCCCATGGTAATTCATCTACTGACAAGAATTCATGGATATGTTCATCAGTATGGAAAAATTGTTGAGCAGGATTTGGAATTGGCGTCGAAGCTAAACCCGATATTGAAAATGACTCCTGAGTGATCACATTCACTGGATCGGATTCGGTTGAAAGGGTATCAGAAAATGACTGTAATTGCTGATATGCTATCTCAAAAGGACTCAAAGGCATCGGGCCCTCGAAAGAATCCAATTCTAATTCTAAAGGTTCTATCCAAGGATCATAAAAGGAAATATTACTTGATGTAATCATATTGATATTAGCAATAGGATTTTGTATGTTAGGAGGAGGCAAGGAAAAATTTCCCAGTAAATCTGAATATTTAATCAAACCTACTCCGACATATTTATAAGGGATAGTTGATTTTTCGATATGTTGGATGCTATCAGTAGAGGCTGGGTTGGATGAATAATATGAGAGCTGGTCTATCTTAATGATCTTTCCTTTATGAGGAAACATGATGAGACGAAAGATCGATGATACAATAGCAGTCATAGTGTAAGACCAACTGCGACCCAGGAGAAGGTTGTAATCTAGAGAGGCATCAACCACCTCCACATCTAGATTAACTACTTTGCCTTCGACCTCTATTGGTAGATCTTGTAAAATACCATATGGTTGAAAACCTCTTCCATCAAAAGCTTTGAGAATAGTTGGTGATTGGTTGATTTTTGGAGAACCAAGTGATTTCCAACATTTTATCAACATTATACATGTAGAAGCCCCTTCATCAACAATAGTATGAAAGATACGCTTGTTTTTTACTTTTACCGGAATCTGAAAATCCATTTGATGAGGTAGGCGCGGTGTAAAATTTTCTAAATCGAATATCATGAGGTTCAAATCCTAGAGATCTACAGCTCCTAAGGCTAACAAAAGTAATTTTCTTTGGGATCGGCATGATTGAAATACTTCCAAAGCCAACATTTTTGAAGGGGAAATTGCCAAATCTTCAACAATATTGTAATTATAAGCAGCTCTCGCATTTGGATTAAAAGATCATTTATGAAGTACACCTTTTGCAGGCGGTTTAATCGCTAAGTCAAGATTTTGTTTCTCGATTTGTAATGGATCTGAAACTGAGGGAGATGTAGTCGATGCAGAATTGGATGTTTTTTCTTCTTCACCAGTATTTTTACTACCGTAATCTTGCGATCATGTCGCAACCATGAAAATATCGTTAATAGGATTGGAGGAAGATCCAACCATGTTACTATCTTGAGTGGGAAAAGGATCCTTCAAGACAGCAGGTATAGGTGAACCCTTAATGAATTTTCCTACCTCGGCTCTATGCAAGAATTCTTTTTGTAAAATGATTCTAGTCACAGATGAGACAAGGATATCGAGGTTTAGGTTTTTCGTCAGTTGGTTTAGTTGTATCAGTTTTCTCTTTTGAAGATTTCTTCTTCTTATTCTTACCTTTCTTCTTACCACCGGTTTTAGATTTAGTCGTAGATGTCTCTACAACATGGATATCGACAGAAGTTTCTAGGGAAGAATCTCCTTTAGGTGAATCAGGTAAAGTGACAATAGGAGAAGTAGTCTTGGAAGACTTCTTCTTACTCTTACCAGTACTAACAGAACCAATTACACCATCAGCGGCATGAGAGCCAGAAGGAGTTGCAGTTAACTGACTAGGTCTTGGTAAATCTGGGATTTTATCATACAGAGTACCTGACTGAGTATAGACAAGGTCAAGGTACTGAGCCTAAGCAATAACTTGCTCTTTCGTAACAACACCTCCTTTGGCCACATCTTCAGTAATTTTTGGCAATAACAATTTAATAAACCATTTAGCCAAAATTTGATCAGGAATAAAGACTTTCACTAAATGCCTTCTACATCTCCATTCATGAATGTGATCAGATATGTACATAGACGTAGAATTCTTTAATGAAGTTAGTAATTCTGTGCCATTTTCGAATCTAATAGGCAAGAAAAAATGAGTTTAGAAAGTTGTGGCTAACGCGTTAAAATTATTAAAAGAACCGCATGGTAACTCAATGTACCATTTGGCAGCTGGACCAATGAGAGTTCTATGAAAAAGACGTAATCGAATAGAATCATCAACTAGCGAATTGGATGCACACCAGAGGTGATAAGTCATAACGTGATTAGATGGTTCTTCTCCCGACTTACCTTCGAATTTCGGAATATCAGCGTGTTAGGCATCGGGGGCCAATATGGAAGATAAAAAATGGGATCGTTCATAAGGCGCAACAGATTCGGTAAATCTAAAGTTGCTATGAATGGTAACTGATGGCTAGGGTCTTGATAACCTTGAGTGATCAAACTAGTGCTAGGAGGAGGATAGCCAGGATATCCTAGAATCGGATGCGCATTTTGAATCGTGTAACCTCCTGGGTAACCATGATTAACCGGACCATACTGGGGTTTTTGAGGTATTTGATAAGTATACCCAGGGTATGGCTGATACTGATACGCTGGATTTTGTGTAGCTTGACCAATTTGATACTGTCCGTGGTACGGTTGATAAATAAACTGAGGTTGACTAGAGACAATCGTACTTGTACTAGCTTGTCTCGTAGGCATCTGGGCCGTAGTCTAACTTGTAGGTCCTAACTGTGGTAAAGAGGTTTGAGGAATTTTCATTGATGTAGGGATAGAGGAAACCGGAGGTACATATACTTTAGAAACAAGTGTTGTAGGTTGAACAGAGGTTGTAGTAGTTGCAACAGTTTGAGGTGGAGTATGACGTGTACTGGGCCCAGGCTGTTGAACAGAACCAGGTGCAGGGATTTGAACAGTAGGCTGAACAGGTTGCTGGGTTGGACCAGAAACTAAAGGTTTTCCAGATTGATTAGGTAACTGCACATTAGGTTGCATAGTTTGTTGAACTTGGGATGGATTCCACACCATGTTCATTATGGGGTATTGACCCATAGAAGGTTGTACATATGAAGGACCATAGCTTGGTTGAACATAGGGTTGATAATTAAGTGGTAAATTTCCAATTCCTTGTAAAAATGATTGACTGGAAGGCGGTTGGAAACCTTGAGTTGGGTACTAACCTTAAGGTTGATAAACCTGAGGCACGTACTGAATCTGGGGTTGATAAGGACCCTGAGGAATATACTCAGTCTGTGGTTCACCTTGGGGTATGTACTATCCTTGAGGTTGATAACCTTGAGGTATGTACTGTCCTTGAGGTTGTTCTCCAGGTAAATAATATTGTCCTACAGTTTGTCCTGGTAGAAAATTACCTTGAGGCTACCTCCCAGGTGGTAATTGACTACCTTGAGGTTTCCCTCGAGGTGGTAACTAACTACCTTGAGGTTTCCCCCCAAGTGGTAACTGACTACCTTGAGGTTGAGGATTTGGAATATTACCAGACATCATAAAAATTTTCTCTGTGTTCGACGTTTCAGTTTTAGTTCCATTTGTACCAGTTGATAACACTTGTTCGGTTGGCCGAGGAGTTGCTCTTGAGAAATTACCAGAAAGTGACTGGTACCCCAAAGGAACAGAAGGACCACTGTATAAAAATGTTTCCGATGATTGGGAAAACATAGATGGCTCACTTGACATGATTGATGAAGGATAATAACCCCTTGGTGTAGGATGAAAAGGAATTCGTGGTGGTCAAAAACTAAGACCCGGGTTCTCTAAAAAATCTGTCAATGAAAAATACCAAGCATCACTTCTAAAAGGACTGTATAATATAGATTCACGCTTCCTAAGATTCAAAGTCTGCTGGGTTTCGGGAAGAGTTACTTCTTCGTCGGGACCAACAAGTTCTTCAATGGAAATGAGGCCAGAAGGAAGATTTTCAGTAATAATATGCCTTACCCTAGGTGAACCAGGATCACTAGAAGTTGGAGTAACAAATCCTGAAGATGGTTCCAAAACAATAGGTTTAGTGTCAGGTTCAGAAATTTCAGGTTCTTTAACGAATTCACTAGAAGGAGAAATACTACCAGTAAGCTCGGAAACTGAAATCGGTTCTTGAATATGATCTGTTCTTTGCAGTTGATAATTAAGATGAACAACTATAGATGACTCTCCTAATTCTGTTTATCTACTTCTACTGTCAGTAGTTGATACTAGAGCTCGTAGCCCTTCAAGTTGACTTGGTGTATATTCAGGAGGCTTCCCCTGAAGTCTGTGCGATTGTCTTGATAATTCAGCCACAATTAAAAATTATTAAAACTCCTAGATTCGCTAAGGAAACAAACAAATGAATCACAGGCTTAAAAAATCTAGGAGATCAAACCACACACAAACAGTAACTTCCCTCACTAAAAACACTAGTTGGTGATGAAATCCAACGTCGTAGTATTTAATGCAGAAAGGGCGGTTGGAACAGTTACCCCGACAACCTGCTTAATGAAACAGACCAGTGCAAGTTTCTCCACTTAAACCATCTCGAGTGAAGATAACCCTCCGGAGAGTCCAAGTGAGTCTAGTTGAAGTCTGCTTGAGGTACAGCGGGATATTTCCACCACTGTCACCTTAGGAAAAAATCGTAAGATTATGGTCACTATGGTTACCAACAGGAACTAATATACCTGGGGGAATAGTCTACAGTTCGACATACACGCAAGGGCAGAGTAAAAAAGCTCAATCCCCTTGAAGGCTCCTTGAAATAATCCAAGGTATATCGATAAGTGACCCCAGGCTCCTCGACAATGGTCTATCCGAGGTTTACCGTTATTAATACACGCAAATATTCTATCATTCCCAATGAGATAGAATTGATTATCCCACTGGTTCAGATATGACCTCGTGCTTGACTTCATTACGAGGAGCTTCCTAGAGCATACAAGCGACTATTGGTTTTTTTTCCTACCGCGAGATTAAATACTTGTTTCTTTTAACTATCTTGGAGGGTTAATTACTCCCTACTCCAAGACAATAGCCTATGTTATATTGGTGAAAAAAGCCCTAGAAATATAAAAGTTACTAGGTTAATTTTAATTGAAGTGTTGATTTTATAAGGCTGTTTCTTAAGACAATAGGTGTGAAAGTGAAACTGATGACATGAAATGACCCGACTCAAATCATACTAAAAATGCATCTATAATGAGAAACAATTCGTTTTCTTTCAATGAATTCTAGCTAAACGAAGAGTTGAGAAATGAAATCTTTTAAAACAAATATTTCCTTCAAACAAGAATATATGAAAATAAATCTAATTCCAATGAGAACTCAAAATGATCTATGCTCAATAAAAATCCCTTTTTGTTCAAGATCGACACTGTAAACTAAATTTTCTTCAAAAGACACTACAATTTCTAGAAAAACACTCAAAGCTAAAAAACACTAAAATTGAGATCTAACAATTCTAAGACTGAATATGAATTAAAACTTCAAATATTTTAAGGATGTCTTACTTACCTTGTGATCTAACTAAGAAATTCTTTGCTTGAATCAGAAAGAACTCGAAAAAACATCCAATTTTCATTTTTTAAAGTGAAATTCCAAACTTATTAACAAAAGTTTAAAAAATTTGCAAATGAGAAAAATAGAATCTAAAACTCATAAAACAAAAATTTCTATGATGTCAGACTCAGCAAGAAAACAAGAGAATACCAGTGATCTAAAGGCATACCAAGGTTTCTAATCTTTGAGCGGGATGGAAGACAAAGAAAAAATCATTATAACATGCAAATCTTTCAGAAAATAAATCAAAAATAAAATGCTGAAACAAACTCTTAACCAAGGCTTTCTGATAGAATATACAGGTCTGGGTAATCCCTGAGAACCTAGAAAAATGATCCAGAAAAGAAGATTTTAATATTTTTTCAAAAATTGACAGGGTCCACAGGATTTAGTGCAATCCAGTGCGGTCCCGCACTATGGGTACAAGAAAAGTGCGGAACTGCCCGCACTGTTTCAAAAGGAAAAGAGAAAACACAAGAAAACAAAAGGAAAAACCAAAAAGTTCTCAAAAATTTCTCAATGATTCTACAGGGATTAACTACCCAAGCCAATAAAAATCAATAAAAATTAGGAAACATAAGTTCATAAATCAAAAGTAAAAGAAATCAAAGCTCAAATTCTTCCCCGGTGGAGTCGCCATTTTGTTGGATGGATAAGTCATTCTTGTGGACAAGACAGACCTCCTAAGTGTCCTACAGACATCTAGCAACAAACGGACAAACAAAACTATCTTTCTCTAGATATATTGCGATTCATAATTAAATGCCATAAAGCTTTTAACGATCTTACCTTTGATCCAACACTTTTTTGTAGTAGTAGTCCTTCAGTCGCCCAAAAGAGTTATCTTTGTAGATCTACAATCACAAAAAAACAAACATCAAATAGCACCTGCATAGCATATATTCATAAATCATATCCATTATGGTGATCAAGGAATCCATAAAATAAACAATCAATTGACAACTTATTGAAAAAAACAGATTTATTTGTATTAACTTAAATAAGAAGAGCCTTACAACTGTGTCGACCTTGATGTTGTACAGGTCTTCCTGGGGTCCAGAGTAGGCGTTTCCTTTACTCAGATCAGCCTTGCACTCTTCCAACCGAGATACATACAGGTATGTAATCCTTCCCTCATGAAATCTCAGCTAAAAGGGCCTAAGTTTCAATAGCACTTTTCCTCCAACAATACCAAAACTTCAACTCATCAATTGGTTAATAATTCGTAACCCCATGAGGCTGCCCTATGCCTCTTTTTATAGTGGAGGAGAGGAGGTTACATCTCCATAAAATAAGGGATAGAGTCCTCCTTCAAAGGGATTAGTTCCTTACATCAAGGGGTTAGCTCCTTATTGGATGGGATGCATGAACATGAGAGCGTACTTTCCACCGCAGGAATGTTTCTAGAAGCTTCTAAAAATGACTTTAACTGAGCTTCTATATTTTACTTTTTCCTTTTCTAATATTTTACAGGGGTCCGCACTTTTAACAAGAAGAAAGTGCGCTTGGCTACGCAGGATTTATAACCAAAAAGTGCGGGACCATAGGCAAAACTAGGAGAAAGTGCGGTACTAGAGTTTTAAGGCTTTTATGAGCTTTTCTCTTAGTTTCAAGGCTTGACTTTGGGAACTTTGATATTTTAGGCTTTCAAGGGAGTACTAAAATGTCATGGTGAAAAATTTCAATGTAATAGCAGTCCCGGCCGTTTAGCTGAGTTGTAGTGCTGCTTAGCACAAGGATTTCCTGTTTAGGAATCCTTCTCCTTTCTTGAGAAGCCTCTTCAAGGAGTTGTACTGATTTGCCTCACATCCAGGCTTGAGGCCAAGCATCCTCCTCCAGGACAATGTTATTCCTGTAGCAAGATAATTCTGTGTTGTAGGTTGTTGCAGTGAGGGGTTACAACACCTCTTCCATCACTTGATTTTTAGAGGAGGAGCCTTGGAGGATCAGTTTGGAAGCTATCAGAGCTTATTGTAGATCTTTTCACTTGGCCAAATTATTCTATTCCACCTACAACGCAGTTACCCTCTTAGACCTTGTTACATTCAGAGTGCACTTGTAGTGAGGGATTGGAGTGTTGATTAGAGGATCAGATCTTCAGTGTTAGGATCAGCCTTTCACTTGAGAGATCCATTGCAGGAGATATTAACATCAGATGCAACATCTTCAGTCTTCTCCATATAGTTCCATTTTCTGAGTTGGTGCTGCTACCTAGCAACTCCGACATTTTTTCCATTTTGTATATTTTAGCCAATCCTTCAGAGGATTCATGTATTATTGTTTCCAATGGTTAGAGCTTTGCTTCCATATTTTATTTGAGCTATATCTTGTCATATCCATGTATTGGCATCATTTTGCAGCAATACTCCATAATAGAATGCGTTTTCATAGCTAAGGGTTTCATATATGAAGCAGTCTTCTTTCATTTCTTGTACATGTATTGTTGAGGCTTGTATTGCTTTCCTTGAGTGATTGTTTCCTCAAGACATTGTACTCTTTCTACTTCTATAACCACATTTATTGGCTATTTAGATCTTCATGAGTTCATGGTTGTAAAATAAAGTTGTCATTCCAGCTTTTGTGCATCTATTGTTGTAGCCCCTCTCATCAGGCACTTTTTGAGGACATCTAAGTGTGGGAGATCTGTTTAACCCACTTAGAAGGATTTATTTGGAGCCTCCTCTTTTATTTAGCACTTAGACACATTTTTCTAAGGGATCCAGGTCCTAGTTTCAATTCCTGTAGTAGCCATTACTGGAAAATGTGTTTTCCAATCATGCCTTGCTAGTGAATTATTTTTGTTGTGGAAATTTTCTTTTACATGACCAAGGGTCAAATACCATTACTGATCTAGAGAAACATGGTTGCACTATGCTATGCAACACTGAAACATTTAGGAGGAAATAAACCATCATCCTCATGAGCCATTGTTGGATTTCATATCACATGGGAGGTTGGGGTTTGAGGACTTGAAGGAATATGGTAGACATCTTGAAGTGAGAAAATCTTTCTCCTTTCTAGATGACCCTTTCTCAATGAGCTTCTCTCAGCTCAAAGAGAAACTTCTACTTTTAGCAAAACCAAGACCTCGTGGGTTTTGGAGGACTATTGTTGAGAGGGAGATCTCATGTGGAGATTTCATTAGAGGTGCACTTCAACACATCATGGAGTGCAAAGATTTTCTTCATTTCTCACAAGAGCAGATAGAAGATGGAGGACATCTTAGGATAGATAACATCTCTCATGCTTGTGTTGGAAATTCCTTGAGCCATACACATCATGATGGGGGGTTTTTTCCTACCACCTATTTGGGTTCTTATGGGGTCTCATTGATCCTTGAGAAGCCTACATTTCAAAATCCCATGAAGTGCAAAGGCAGGAACCTGATTTGGGAGGATGGTAGCCCTCATGGGAGGAGTACCAAGATGAGGAGAAGGAGAATTCATCCAAAAGTGATTGAGTGGATGTGCTTGTTGAGCAAGCAACTCGGAGGCTTCTTGAAAATATATGACATCGGTCAGCAGGAGGCTTTGTTGCGATGGTTACTCTTGAAAGAGTTTGGCCATCACTTGGCATACACTCTTCCTAAGAGTAGGAGGATGGAGGAGAGATGGCAGGATGCTTGCATCATTGGGTGGCATGAAGTATGGATGAATGATGTTGATGTGACACACATATCATTCATTATGTCTTCATCACCTGAGTTGTATGATGGGAGCATAAGGAGGTAGCAAGCACCTTGGTTTCCTAAGTTGCATTTGAGAGAGCAAGGGAAGATTTGCTCTCACTTGTTGTATGATGTTGCAGGAGTAGAAGAGGGCACTTTCATGGTGCAAAGGGGCTACTCCTTGACCTTTTATGATTTTGAAGCACTTCCACCTTGGGAAGTATTCCACATTTGTTGCAGCATTACTAGAGGAATCTTTGACAAGGAGCATGTCAAAGAATGGGGCTTTGTATTGAAAAGACCTTATTTGCATGAGCTCACAACGTTGTCACTTTGGAGTAGAGATTTATGGATGGAGTGTCCCTAGGATCACTTCACATTGGATGCACTTGGTGAACAAGGAGGAGGTGATGATTATAGAGTAGTGGATAGAGGCATCTATCACTATGACATATTCTTCTTGACTTGTATTTCCAAGCATGAGAAGGAGGATATTCTTGCAGCATGTTATCACTCAAATTTTCCTTGAAGTTGTTGGAAGAGGAAAGGGGTCCGAGGTAACCACAAAACAACTTTTAGGTATAGAATCTAGCCAATCTGTACCTAGAGAGGGCTCTCTCTATAAAATTTAGCTTTGTTTTAGAAGATATTAGGCTAGTTATAAAGTCCAGGGGTTTTGTTTTAATTTGGGTGGTGGAATTCGATAGCTAAGGGAAAGATTGAGTAGTTCAGGCCATTGGGCTATGGAGTCAATAAATATGGCTTCACTGGATTAAGTTTCTAAACAAAAGATGGTTTTACAGGGCAAGATAATCAAACAGAGAAAAATTTTAGATCTAAAGTGAATTGAATGGATTTAAATGGATGAAAGGCAATAAAGAATATTTCAACACATTCATAAGAGGGAAAATTGAGTGATTATTAACAAATAGCAATTACTTATTCTTTATTAAATAACCAAAATGCTTAAACTAGAAAAACAGGAGAAATTAAGAATTCCTTTCTTAAACCAGTTTAGAAGAAAACATTTAGAATAAAAATGATTAATATCATATTACACTTAAGTACTTTCCGATTTACTCCTTTTCATTAATCATTCAGAAATGAAACACAGTGATATAATAAACAGATATAAAGACTTAAAAACACAAGAGAAAGATGAACTTATTGATCCGTAGTCTGACACATGAATCCTGTAAAAGGTCTTTAGCATCAATTCATCATCCAGCTTAGCCACAAAGAAATTTCTCCAACAGAATTTTATTCTAAAATATTCAATGTTACAACAAAGTCTAAGAATCCACACAAAAATACTTCCAAGAGTGAAGTATTTATACAAATTCTAAACTAAAATATCTTGAAAAAATATCAAGATTAGTTCACAAATCTCTCCAACTATTTTACATAAACAGAACTTAAGTAAAGGACACTAAATATAATGCATATATTTGGCACTATTTATTATGGATAGGTGATGAAAAAGAGGAGAATTCTAATTTTATACAACTCTTAGTTGATGATGAGGCATCCAAGTCACTAACTACTTCCTTTCTTTGTGCATTATGCTCCAACAATTCTGCAAACTTGGGGTCCAATGATATATTTTTATTTCCAAATCCGTAATAGATATTTAAAAAGTGAAAAAGGTTATTGTGGATTAATATGTTGGTGAGATAAACCTCTTTCATTTTCCTAAAATTCCTCTCCAGATGTGCACAATAGGCTCTGTAACAATATGTGTAAAACAGAGTTTTACAGAGTCTGAAAAATAGCCTGTAAAGATGTGCATGTATCTCTCATTATGAAATCACTGTGAAAAAAGTGAGATATATTTTTTTATATGGGTATCTTAGGAACAAAAAATCCTTTAGTTTTGTATGATGTGTTTTGGATTGGCCAAAATCCTCTCTGCAAAATGATGACTTAACTGGTATTTTCTGCAAAAAGTGCTTTCCAACATTGTTTAATATTTCCAAAACCATAATAGATGTTAGAAAAGTGAGAGAGGTTTTTGTAGATTGTCCTCATAGGAACATAAAACTCCTTCAGTTTTTTAAAATTAATCTTGGATTGATCACAATAGTTTCTAAAAAACTATGACTTAAATAGGAAATTTTTGAAGAATGTACCATTTTTGCTCTAATTTCATCTTTTAACCTTAAACTTCTTTTGACTGTTTTTCACTTTTACTTTAGATAAACTTCATTGTGGCTGGTGAAAGTGTTTTCATATTTGTTTAACCCTTAATATATTCATGTTTACTTTCACTGTTTACTGTTTAATTTTTACCGCTCTATTTTTTATCTGTCTTCACTTTGTCATGAACTTGTATGTTCTGTTTTGTAACTGTCTTCCCTGTTGTTTATCTTCATGCTGGCTGATTTACTTGACTTGGTCTTCAATATGATACTATTTAATCCTGATACTCTTTGACTATTCTTTACTGTGTCCTTTTACCTTCAATGTGTAGTTTAGGTTTTTACTGTCTGTTTCAACAGTAAATCGTTTAATATCCTGTTTCATTTGCTTGTCTTTCAATTGTATGTTTTATCTTCCAACTCTGTTTGAATAGATTTGGTAACACTCTTGGAGTAAACAAGTCTTATGACTAGTATTAAGACTATTTATCCAAGGATGTGGTCTTCTGATCACCTGTAAAACAAAACAAATTGTTAAGAAAGCATTGGTTTGCAGGGGAGGTCGAAAAAGTTTCATTTGATGTTGAGAGGTCTGTGGAGTAAATCTAGAATGATTTTTGGGAAGTAAACCATGCTCGAATTGGTTAACAGAGGCTTCAGGTGGCGGAGCTGGGTTACAAAGGGTTTTACTTCACAATCAAGTGAAAATGCGCAACACTAGGGTGTTTGTGTTTAAACAGGTAAACGGTTGATATTGGTGGGTAAGCTTTGAATGAACAGTGGACAGACAGCGCTGAATTAACGATGTGAAGTTTTGTCATTAGTGGGAGGTGGTAAGCGGTACGCGATCGCACCGCTTTTGGGGAAAGGTGGTTTTGGGCGGAGGGTGAGCGATTCCATACGATGAATGATGCGTGGCGCGGTACTATTTAGAAAACCGCTTGGCCATCACGCATTATCATTTGGACGAGGATGGCTAGCAATATTGATATCAACCGTAGATCTGAGATCTGCTGATCAAACAGTGGTCAGGGTTACGAGATGAAGGAAAGATAACGAGCGGGCCTAATGTAATTTATTTTGAATTAATTGCATCAGGGGTGATTTGATTGGCAGATTCAAGTTATTAATTAATCATGAGGATTAATTAACCCTTATTGATATGGCGGAGAAATGCGCTCACGATTAATCAAAGATTTGACTAATTAATCATGATTAATACATTAATATGGTTATTTTTCAACCAAAGGGGCGGCATATTATTATTTGAGAATTTTATTATTAAAATGATACGAGAAAAAGGGAATTTACAAGGATTTAAATAATAAAATTAGAAGTTAATATGAAAAAATGAGAGAAGCGCTAAGTGTAAACATTAGGTTAATGTTTTTAACTTATGCTTTTATGAGGAGGGTTTTTATGTGAAATATTACATGATTTTTCCTAAGTAAAATGGGATTTTACTTAGGAAAAGATTTTTTAGAGGTGAATGAATGTTATGATAAATGATTTTAAGTACTTAGGCTTTTCCAATTATTGGGCCGAGAGTCCGGTCCCTCCAAAAGTCAAGGAAATTCCTTGAGCCCCTCTAATATTTAAATGCCTAGTACTTAGGGGAAATTAGTGAAATTTTTAGGGAAAAGATGAGAAGGGAAGTTAATAATTTGACTTTGCTTTACTTGAAATTTTTCCAGTGTATTGTCTGCCTTTGTACTTGTGATGATAATAAAATATTTAACACATCTAAAGCCATTGATCATCACATGTAATTCTGCAACATCATCTACCTACCCTACCTACTTTACCCTACCATTTTTTCTTCTTTATTGGGGTGCACTTAGATTGGCAAACCCTTATCACACTTTTTCTTTTACATGTGGAAACCTATCTAATTCTAACCTTATTACATCCAAGGGCTTAGATTAAAATATTGAGCTCCTTTTATTTACTCTACCTATCTACTTATCTGCCAAGATTAAACAGTTTGGTTAGATTTTATTCTCTATCTATAAAACATAAAAATTGAAAGATGAACTAGCCAAGCTTAAACTGTTTGACTATTCATAAATTGTGTTATAAAATACAAGTTGCGCACAATTTTTTTTATTACATCAGAGAAAAAAGTAGTGGCATTTAGACTTGCATGCTTTCCTTGGCCTTTCTTTTGGTGGGGTTCATTTTCTTTTACTTTTTGGCCATTTTTATTCTTTTCACCCTTTGATTTTTCTTTTAGGGTATACCCTCTTTACATTTTTTAAATTTTTTGATTTTTTGATAATATCGAAAACCTTTGCAACAAGAAAATGTATGAACATATTACATAGCCCATAAAGTCAATCATGAAATATGACACCTATTGGTATAGGAGTCTAACACTGGCTCCACTTGGGGATGGCTTTTCCTGGTGAAAATTCAAGAACAGCAGGTCAGTTAGCCTCAAAATGATTTTTACTGAACCATGGAATCTTCTTCTACTTGTTGCTTTATTGTATGTATGAGAATAATACTTCTCAAGCTTAGCGCCTTCTCCTCGGGCTTCAACTCCAGTAAGTTACTATCCACTCAAAATTTAAAACTTGGTTTCCCAGTTGGAAATCTTCTGCCTCGGTCCAATCCCAAACATGCATTTGATGTGGCTAAAAATATTGAATTGAATATAGTCCTTTTTCTGCAACCTGAAATCTGATCTGAAACTAAAACAACACACAAAAATTTTCAAACCAACTTAATGAAAAACTAGCTGAAAATTGAAAACTAAAAAA
The DNA here is from genome assembly GCA_034641835.2 of Pinus albicaulis. NCBI lineage: Eukaryota > Viridiplantae > Streptophyta > Pinopsida > Pinales > Pinaceae > Pinus > Pinus albicaulis. The sequence continues at coordinate 94,719 of JAXQQM020082357.1, forward strand.
GAAAAATTGCTCAAAATCTTGAGCTTATTAGCACTCATCTACCTACTCAATCTACTGTTCAATTGCTAGTCAAGTAAAATGAAATAACCAATGCAACCATTCAAGCATTATGTACTTTTATAGATTTTGTTGCATTTTCTTGTTGTTTATCAAAACTGTACTTCTGCAACCTATTAGAAACTTGTCAACAAATGAGAGGATAAGGAAACATTTGATTTCCTTTGTTGACTCTAGAAATTGTACAAAAGGATCTTCCAAAATATATACACTGATGTTTAACTGATCTGAACAAATGTACATATGTTCTGGATGGCCTCCATGCCATGAATCTGAAATGTTATTTTTGTATTTATCTCCCTGCAAACTTTCAGATAAGATTTGTGATGATTTTCCTACTGATTGTAATGTTTGACTGCAGAATCCTTTATTATCTTGATTCCGAAAATCATAGTTAGTTAATAGAGGAATGCTTTGAATTCCTTCAATATTCAACATATATGCTATTGGATCCTGAAAAACTTGGGAAAATGGCTGCAACCTATAGCATATAGGTTTCCATGAGACTTCACAAACTTCAACAAGTTTCTCATCCTTTTCATTAAATATGTTATACCACATTTCCTTTAAAAGCTGAAATGGTTCAAAACATAGTGGTATGGAACTTTTTTGTGTCATTTGATTATTTATTTCAATGGGAACTGATAACTGCAATTGTGAAATTGAAAAATCTTGATCAATAGTTTCATTATCTTCTTTGTTGTCAATCACAATTCCTAAAGATTGTTGATTATTGATGGCATGATAATTGTCTCTAATGAATTGAAATGAAGCAAAACAAAGAGGTAAAGAACCTTCACTTATTTCCACATTTTCTGCTTTTTCTTCCTCACTCTCATGGCTGATTTGTACTGGCTGATCACTGTCTTCAATCTGCTGAAACTGAGTTTCTTCATCCCACAAACTAGCTTCTGATTGCTCTGTAAAGCTATCTTGAGTTTGGAGAACATAACTATCATCATAATGATCATACTTAGGCAAATCATCAAAAGAAGTAATGTCATCAAACATACACATTAGATCAACAAATTCCTCTTCCTCATATTGATTTGTAAATTCATTTTCTAATCTATGATAATTTGAATTAAGAGGAATTTTTTCATGGCTATCAACCTCTTCTATTTCTTCATGGTGATTTTGAATAAAAAATTCTTCTTTCATAGTGATCTCCTGTGTTATTTCATCTAGTTTTCTTACCAAAAGGTTGAGTTTTACCTCTGCAATATTTTTCTTTTCCTCTTCTTCCGCTTTCAACTTTTCCTGTTTGATTTGCAGATTAACTTCTACATCGACTGCAATGTTCTGCATCTGTACAAGTGTTTTTGGATCTCTTTCTCTTAATCGAAATTCTATTTCTAGATCAAAGGCACTTGGATAATGCAAGAGAGCTGAATCATGAGGAGGTCTAATATTTTCTGGCAATGAATAATAAACTTGATTAAATCTGTCAGAAAATTGTTGTATTGTTTCATTTGAATGTATTTTTAATTGATTATATTCTTCCATGATCACAAAATGATTAACTTTGATTATCCATCTATCAAGGAAAATTTTGATAAACTGCTGGAAATTTGAGATGCTAGCATTAGGTAGATTTTTGAACCAATTCTTTATTCTATTTTGCAAAGAAAGAGAAAAAAGTCTGATTTTAACATCATCTTCATCAATCTCAAATAAATCCAAATAATTTTCAAAACCTTGAATATGTTTTTGGGCAGTGATACCATTCTCTCCATCAAATCTAGGAAGATACTTGTAGTATTTTTTAGGAAAATCATGGAGTATAGGAGGCAAAATAAGGGGCTTATATCTATCTGGAACTTTATATGGCACAGGGATATGTACAAGGATTGTAAGATCAGTCTTGATTATTTGAGGCTTCTTAATTGGAAAATTATCATCATTAGATTCATAAGAAAGCTGCTCAAAGAGATTAGGAGAATTATTACTTACAATCTTCAAAGGAAAATAATTAAAAACTAATCTAAGATCTTCTATAAAATACAATATACATTGAAAAACTTTCTTAATGAGAAAGAACATAATGACTTGGATTAAGATCCAAGTTGAAAGCCTGATCTTTCCATATTCTTCTTTGAGGTTCATTCCTCCAGTGGAGTCTTGATTGTGAAATTGATTTGGAGTCGCCAGGTGGATGATTTTAACCTTTGTGTGTCTGATCCCTGTCCACCATCATAGACTAGATCTAAACCTGTAAAAAAATTCTGAAGAAAAATTTAGTTCTTCAGGAAACCAAATTTTGAGTATTTTATGATTATTTTGTTTTTTTTTCTATGAATTTTCAAAACAACTTCTATGATTTCTTTAAGAGGCTTTAGATATGATATTTAAACTTTCTTAAAGACTTATTTGACAAGAGGAACTGATCAAGTATTTGAAACCAGATGTTCAATCCATAAACTAGACCGGAGATAGATTGAAGCAACATTTATTTACTTTTGCAATTGCAAAGCAAGAGCAATTTCAAAGGCTACTTGGCTAACTTCAGGCTCCATCTATAGTTTATAAAATAAATAATAGTAACAATAAAATTGGTCTAGTATCCCAAAGATGGGTCCTAACTAGGCATATCAATGCATTTTCCTTGAAGTTGTTGGAAAAGGAAAGGGGTCCGAGGTAATTCAAACCAACTTTAGGCATGTTACTTGAATTTCTAACTTACACCTATCCCTGAGAAAGGGAGAATAATGAGGCCTTCTGATCCTTTTAGCTTTGTTTTAGAATATGTTATGCTAGTTATAAATTCCAGGGGTTTTGTTTGAATTTGGGTGGTGGAATTTGATAGCTGAGGGCAAGATTGAGTAGTTCAGGCCATTGGGCTATGGATTCAAAAAGATGGCTTCACTGGATTAAGTTTCTATACAAAAGATGGTTTTACAAGGCAAGATAATCAAACAGAGAACAATTTTAGATTTAAAGTGAATGAGATGGATTTAAAATGGATGAAAGGAAATTAAGAATCTTTCAAAACATTCATAAGAGGGAAAATTGAGTGATTATTAACAAAGAGCAATTAAGAATTCTTTATTAAATAACTAGAATGTTTAAACTAGAAAAACAGGAGCAATTAAGAATTCACTGTTTAAAACCAGTTTAGAAGAAAACATTTAGAATAGCAATGATTGAAATCAGATTACACTTAATTACTTTCTGATTTATTCCTTTTCATTATTCATTCAGAAATGAAACACAATGATATAATAAACAGATATAAAGACTTTAAAACACAAGGGAAAGATGACTTATTGATCCGTAGTCTGACACATGAATCCTGTAAAAAGTCTTTTGCTTCAATTCATCATCCAGGTTAGCCACAAAAAATTTCTCCATTAGCACTTTATTCCAAATAGTCAATGTTACAACAGAGTCTAAAAAATCCACACAAAATACTTCCAAGAGTGAAGTATTCATACAAATTCTAAACTAAAATATCTTGAAAAAATATCAAGATTAGTTCACAAATCTCTCCAACTATTTTTCATAAATAGAACTTAAGTAAAGGACACTCAAAATAACGCATCTATTTGGCACTATTTCTTATGGATAGGTGATGAAAAAGAGGATAATTCGAATTTGATCCAACTCTTAGTTTATGATGATGCATTCAAGTCACTAACTGCTTCCTTTCTTTGTGCATTCTGCTCCAACAATTCTGCAAACTTGGGGTCCAATGATATATTTTTATTTATAAATCCATAATATATATGTAAAAATTGAAAGAGGTTATTATGGATCAATATGTTTTTGAGATAAACCTCTTTCAATTTCCCAAAATTCCTCTCCAGCTATGCACAATAGTTTCTGTACAAATATGTGTAAAACAGAGTTTTACAGAGTCTGAAAAATAGCCTATAAAGTTGTGCATGTATCTCTCATTATGAAATTACTGTGCAAAAATTGAGATAGGTTTTTGTATATGGGTCTCGTAGGAACAAAAAACTCCTTCAGTTTTGTATGATGTATTTTGGATTTACCACAAAATAATGACTTAACTGGTATTTTCTGCGAAAAGTGCTTTCTAACATTGTTTAATATTTCCAAAACCATAATAGCTGTTAGAAATGTGAGAGAGGTTTTTGTAGATTGTCCTCTTAAGAACATAAACCTCCTTCATTTTTTCAAAATTAATCTTGGATTGATCACAATAGTTTCTGCAAAACTATGACTTAAATAGGAAATTTTTGAAGAATGTACCATTTTTGCTCTAATTTCATCTTTTAACCTTAAACTTCTTTTGACTGTTTTTCACTTTTACTTTAGACAAACTTCATTGTGGCTGGTGAAAGTGTTTTCATATTTGCTTAACCCTTAATATATTCATGTTTACTTTCACTGTTTACTTTTCACTGCTCTATTTTTTATCTGTCTTCACTTTGTCATGAACTTGTATGTTCTGTTTTGTAACTGTATTCCCTGGTGTTTATCTTCATGTTAGCTGATTTAATTGACTTGGTCTTCAATCTAATACTCTTTAATCCTGATACTCTTTGAATTTTCTTTACTGTGTCATTTTACCTTCAATGTGTAGTTTAGGTTTTTACTGTCTGTTTCAACAGTAAATCATTTAATATCCTGTTTCCTTTGCTTGTCTTTCAATTGTATGTTTTATCTTCCAACTCTATTTGAATAGATTTGATAACACTCTTGGAGTAAAAAAGTCTTATGACTAGTATTAAGACTATTTATCCAAGGATGTGGTCTTCTGATCACCTGTAAAACAAAACAAATTGTTAAGAAAGCATTGGTTTGCAGGGGAGGTCGAAAAAGTTTCATTTGATGTTGAGAGGTCTGTGGAGTAAATCTAGAATGATTTTTGGGAAGTAAACCATGCTCGAATTGGTTAACAAAGGCTTCAGGTGGCGCAGCTAGGTTACAAAGGGTTTTACTGCACTATCAGGTGAAAATGCGCAACACTAGGGTGTTTGTGTTTAAACAGGTAAACGGTTGATTTTGGCGGGTAATATTTGAATGAACAGTGGACATATAGTGCTGAATTAATGAAGTGAAGTTTTTTCGTTAGTGGGAGGCGGTAAGCGGTACGCGATCGCACTGCTTTTTTGGAAAGGTAGTTTTGGGCGGAGGGTGAGGGATTCCATACGATGAACGACGCGTGGCACAGTACTATTCAGAAAACTTCTTGGCCATCGCGCGTTATCGTTCGGACAAGGATGGCTAGTGATATTGATATCAACCATAGATCTGACATCTGTTGATCGAATGGTGGTCGGGGTTATGAGATGACGGAAAGGTAACGAGCGGGCCCAATGTAATTTATTTTGAATTAATTGCATCGGGGGTGATTTGATTGGCGGATTCAAGTTATTAATTAATCATGAGGATTAATTAACCCTTATTGATATGGCGGAGAAATGCGCTCATGATTAATCAAAGATTTGACTAATTAATCATGATTAATACATTAATATGGTTATTTTTCAACCAAACGGGCGGGATATTATTATTTGGGAATTTTATTATTAAAATAATACGAGAAAAGGGGAATTTACAAGGATTTAAATAACAAAATTAGAAGTTAATATGAAAAAATGAAAGAAGTGCTAAGTGTAAACATTAGGTTAATGTTTTTAACTTATGCTTTTATGAGGAGGGTTTTTATGTGAAATATTACATGATTTTTCCTAAGTAAAATGGGATTTTAATTAGGAAAATATTTTTTAGAGTTGAATGAATGTTATGATAAATGATTTTAAGTACTTAGGCTTTTCCAATTATTGGGCTGAAGGTCTGGTCCCTCCAAAAGTCAAGGAAATGCCTTGAGCCCCTCGAATCTTTAAATGCCTAGTACTTAGGGGAAATTAGTGAAATTTTTAGGGAAAAGATGAGAAGGGAAGTTAATAATTTGACTTTGCTTTACTTGAAATTTTTCCAGTGTATTGTCTGCCTTTGTACTTGTGATGATAATAAAATATTTAACACATCTAAAGCCATTGATCATCACATGTAATTCTGCAACATCATCTACCTACCCTACCTACTTTACCCTACCATTTTTTCTTCTTTATTGGGGTGCACTTAGATTGGCAAACCCTTATCACACTTTTTCTTTTACATGTGGAAACCTATCTAATTCTAACCTTATTACATCCAAGGGCTTAGATTAAAATATTGAGCTCCTTTTATTTACTCTACCTATCTACTTATCTGCCAAGATTAAACAGTTTGGTTAGATTTTATTCTCTATCTATAAAACATAAAAATTGAAAGATGAACTAGCCAAGCTTAAACTGTTTGACTATTCATAAATTGTGTTATAAAATACAAGTTGCGCACAATTTTTTTTATTACATCAGAGAAAAAAGTAGTGGCATTTAGACTTGCATGCTTTCCTTGGCCTTTCTTTTGGTGGGGTTCATTTTCTTTTACTTTTTGGCCATTTTTATTCTTTTCACCCTTTGATTTTTCTTTTAGGGTATACCCTCTTTACATTTTTTAAATTTTTTGATTTTTTGATAATATCGAAAACCTTTGCAACAAGAAAATGTATGAACATATTACATAGCCCATAAAGTCAATCATGAAATATGACACCTATTGGTATAGGAGTCTAACACTGGCTCCACTTGGGGATGGCTTTTCCTGGTGAAAATTCAAGAACAGCAGGTCAGTTAGCCTCAAAATGATTTTTACTGAACCATGGAATCTTCTTCTACTTGTTGCTTTATTGTATGTATGAGAATAATACTTCTCAAGCTTAGCGCCTTCTCCTCGGGCTTCAACTCCAGTAAGTTACTATCCACTCAAAATTTAAAACTTGGTTTCCCAGTTGGAAATCTTCTGCCTCGGTCCAATCCCAAACATGCATTTGATGTGGCTAAAAATATTGAATTGAATATAGTCCTTTTTCTGCAACCTGAAATCTGATCTGAAACTAAAACAACACACAAAAATTTTCAAACCAACTTAATGAAAAACTAGCTGAAAATTGAAAACTAAAAAAGAAAAATTGCTCAAAATCTTGAGCTTATTAGCACTCATCTACCTACTCAATCTACTGTTCAATTGCTAGTCAAGTAAAATGAAATAACCAATGCAACCATTCAAGCATTATGTACTTTTATAGATTTTGTTGCATTTTCTTGTTGTTTATCAAAACTGTACTTCTGCAACCTATTAGAAACTTGTCAACAAATGAGAGGATAAGGAAACATTTGATTTCCTTTGTTGACTCTAGAAATTGTACAAAAGGATCTTCCAAAATATATACACTGATGTTTAACTGATCTGAACAAATGTACATATGTTCTGGATGGCCTCCATGCCATGAATCTGAAATGTTATTTTTGTATTTATCTCCCTGCAAACTTTCAGATAAGATTTGTGATGATTTTCCTACTGATTGTAATGTTTGACTGCAGAATCCTTTATTATCTTGATTCCGAAAATCATAGTTAGTTAATAGAGGAATGCTTTGAATTCCTTCAATATTCAACATATATGCTATTGGATCCTGAAAAACTTGGGAAAATGGCTGCAACCTATAGCATATAGGTTTCCATGAGACTTCACAAACTTCAACAAGTTTCTCATCCTTTTCATTAAATATGTTATACCACATTTCCTTTAAAAGCTGAAATGGTTCAAAACATAGTGGTATGGAACTTTTTTGTGTCATTTGATTATTTATTTCAATGGGAACTGATAACTGCAATTGTGAAACTGAAAAATCTTGATCAATAGTTTCATTATCTTCTTTGTTGTCAATCACAATTCCTAAATATTGCTGATTATTGATGGCATGATAATTGTCTCTAATGAACTGAAATGAAGCAAAACAAATAGGTAAAGAACCTTCACTTATTTCCGCATTTTCTGCTTTTTCTTCCTCACTCTCATGGCTGATTTGTATTGGCTGATTACTGTCTTCAATCTGCTGAAACTGAGTTTCTTCATCCCACAAACTAGCTTCTGATTGCTTTGTAAAGTTAGCTTGAGTTTGGAGAACATAACTATCATCATAATGATCATACTTAGGCAAATTATCAAAAGAAGGAATGTCATCAAACATACACATTAGATCAACAGATTCCTCTTCCTCATATTGATCTGTAAATTCATTTTCTGATCTATGATAATTTGATTTAAGAGGAACTTGTTCATGGCTATCAACCTCTTCTATTTCTTCATGGTGATTTTGAATAAACAATTCTTCTTTCATAGTGATGTCTTGTGTTATTTCATCCAGTTTTCTTACCAAAAGGTTGAGTTTTACCTCTGCAATGTGTTTCTTTTCCTCTTCTTCTGCTTGCAAATTTTCCTGTGTGATTTGGAGATTAACTTCCACATCAACTGTAATGTTCTGCATCTGTACAAGTGTTTTTGGATCTCTTTCTCTTAATCAAAATTCTATTTCTGGATCAAAGGCACTTGGATAATGCAAGAGAGTTGAATCATGAGGAGGTCTAATATTTTCTGGCATTGAATAATAAACTTGATTAAATCTATCAGAAAATTGTTGTATTGTTTCATTTGAATGTCCTTTTTAATTGATTATATTCTTCCATTATCACAAAATGATTAACTTTGATTATCCATCTATCAAGGAAAATTTTGATAAACTGCTGGAAATTTGAGATGCTAGCATTAGGCAGATTTTTGAACCAATTCTTTATTCTATTTTTCATAGAAAGAGAAAAAATTCTGATTTTAACATCATCTTCATCAATCTCAAATAAATCCAAATAATTCTCAAAACCTTGAATATGTTTTTGGGCAGTGATACCATTCTCTCCATCAAATCTAGGAAGATACTTGTAGTATTTTTTAGGAAAATCATGGAGTATAGGAGGCAAAATAAGGGGCTTATATCTATCTGGAACTTTATATGGCACAGGGATATGTACAGGGATTGTAAGATCAGTCTTGATTATTTGAGGCTTCTTAATTGGAAAATTATCATCATTAGATTCATAAGAAAGCTGCTCAAAGAGATTAGGAGAATTATTACTTACAAACTTCAAAGGAAAATAACTAAAAACTAATCTAAGATCTTCTATAAAATACAATATATATTGAAAAAATTTCTTAATGAGAAAGAACATAATGTCTTGGATTAAGATCCAAGTTGAAAGCCTGATCTTTCCATATTGTTCTTTGAGGTTCATTCCTCCAGTGGAGTCTTGATTGTGAAATTGATTTGGAGTCGCCAGGTGGATGATTTTAAACTTTGCGTGTCTGATCCCTGTCCACCATCATAGATCAGATCTAAACCTGTAAAACAATTCTGAAGAAAATTTAGTTCTTCAGGAAACCAAATTTTGAGTATTTTATGATTATTTTATTTTTTTATGATTTTTCAAAACAACTTCTATGATTTCTTTAAGAGGCTTTAGATATGAGATTTAAACTTTCTTAAAGACTTATTTGACAAGAGGAACTGATCAATTTTTTGAAACCAGATGTTCAATCCATAAAATAGACCGGAGATAGACTGAAGCAACATTTATTTACTTTTGCAATTGCAAAGCAGGAGCAATTTCAAAAGCTACCTGGCTAACTTCAGGCTCCGTCTATAGTTTATAAAATAAATAATAGTAACAATAAAATTATTCATTCCCCAGCGGAGTCGCCACTATGTTATCACTCAGATTTTCCTTGAAGTTGTGGAAAGAGGAAAGGGGTCTGAGGTAACCACAAACCAATCTTTTAGGTATAGAATCTAGCCAATCTGTACCCAGAGAGGGCTCTCTCTGTAAAATTTAGCTTTGTTTTAGAAGATGTTACGCTAGTTATAATGTCCAGGAGTTTTGTTTGAATTTGGGTGGTGGAATTCAATAGCTGAGGGCAAGATTAAGTAGTTCAGGCCATTAGGCTATGGATTAAAAAAGATGGCTTCACTGGATTAAGTTTCTAGACAAAAGATGGTTTTACAGGGCAAGATAATCAAACATAGAACAATTATAGATCTTTAGAGTAAATGAGATGGATTTAAATGGATGAAAGGAAATTAAGAATATTTCAACACATTCAAAAGAGGGAAAATTGAGTGATTATCAATAAAGAGAAATTAAGTATTCTTTACTAAATAACCAAAATGCTTAAACTAGAAAAACAAGAGCAATTAAGAATTCCTTGCTTAAACCAGTTTAGAAGAAAACATTTAGAATAACAATGATTAAAATCAGATTACACTTATGTAATTTCTGATTTACTCCTTTTCATTAATCATTCAGAAATGAAACACAGTGATATAATAAATAGATATAAAGACTTTAAAACACAAGAGGAAGATGACTTATTGATCCGTATTCTGACACATGAATCCTGTAAAAAGTCTTTCGCATCAATTCATCATCTAGCTACCCACAAAAAATTTCTCCAAAGAACTTTATTCCAAAATTGTCAATGTTACAACAAAGTCTAAGAATCCACCCCAAAATACTTACAAGAGTGAAGTATTTATACAAATTCTAAACTAAAATATCTTGAAAAAATATCAAGATTAGTTCACGAATCTCTCCAACTATTTTACATAAATAGAACTTAAGTAAAGGACACTCAAAGTAATGCATCTATTTGGCACTATTTCTTATGGATAGGTGATGAAAAAGAGGAGAATTCGAATTTTACCCAACTCTTATTTGATGATGAGGCATCCAAGTCACTAACTGCTTCCTTTCTTTGTGCATTCTGCTCCAACAATTCTACAAACTTGGGGTCCTATGATATCTTTATATTTCTCAATCCGTAATAGATATGTAAAAAGTGAAAGATTTTATTGTGGATTAATATGTTGGTGAGATAAACCTCTTTCAGTTTCCTAAAATTCCTCTCCAGCTGTGCACAATAGGCTCTGTAAAAATATGTGTAAAACAGAGTTTACAGAGTCTGAAAAATAGCCTGTAAATATGTGAATGTATCTCTCATTCTGAAATCACTGTGAAAAATGTGAGATAGGTTTTTTTATATGGGTCTCTTAGGAACAAAAACCTCCTTCAGTTTTGTATGATGTATTTTTTATTTACCACAATATTCTCTGCACAATGATGACTTAACTGGTATTTTCTGCAAAAAGTGCTTTCCAACATTGTTTAATATTTCCAAAACCATAATAGTTGTTAGAAAAGTGAGAGAGGTTTTTGTAGATTGTCCTCTTAAGAACATAAACCTCCTTCATTTTTTTAAAATTAATCTTGGATTGATCACAATAGTTTCTGCAACACTATGACTTAAACATGAAATTTTTGAAGAATGTGCCATTTTTGCTCTAATTTCATCTTTTAACCTTAAACTTCTTTTGACTATTTTTAATTTTTACTTTGGATAAAATTCATTGTGGCTGGTGAAAGTGTTTTCATATTTGTTTAACCCTTAATATCTTCATGTTTACTTTCACTGTTTACTGTTTAATTTTTACCTCTCTATTTTTTATCTGTCTTCACTTTGTCATGAACTTGTATGTTCTGTTTTGTAACTGTCTTCCTTGCTGTTTATCTTCATGATAGCTGATTTACTTGACTTGGTCTTCAATATGATACTCTTTAATCCTGATACTCTTTGACTATTCTTTACTGTGTCATTTTACCTTCAATGTGTAGTTTAGGTTTTTACTGTCTGTTTCAACAATAAATCTTTTAATATCCTGTTTCCTTTACTTGTCTTTCAATTGTATGTTTTATCTTCCATCTCTGTTTGAATAGATTTGATAACAATCTTGGAGTAAAAAATTCTTATGACTAGTATTAAGACTATTTATCCAAGGATGTGGTCTTCTGATCACCTGTAAAACAAAACAAATTGTTAAGAAAGCATTGGTTTGCAGGGGAGGTCGAAAATGTTTCATTTGATGTTGAGAGGTCTGTGGAGTGAATCTAGAATGATTTTTGGGAAGTAAACCATGCTCTAATTGGTTAACAGAGGCTTCGGGTGGCACAACTGGGTTACAAAGGGTTTTACTGCACAATCAGGCGAAAATGCGCAACACTAGGGTGTTTGTGTTTAAACGGTAAATGGTTGATATTGGCGAGTAAGCTTTGAATGAACAGTGGAAAGATGGCGCTGACTTGACGATGTGAAGTTTTGTTGTTAGTGGGAGGCGGTAAGCGGTACGCGATCGCACCACTTTTGGGGAAAGGTGGTTTTGGGCAGAGGGCGAGCGATTCCATACGATGAATGACGCATGGCGCGGTACTGTTCAGAAAATCGCTTGGCCATCACGCGTTATCATTCAGATGAGGATGGCTAGCGATATTGATATCAACCGTAGATCTGAGATCTGTTGATCGAACGATGGTCGGGGTTACGAGATGACGGAAAGATAAAGAGCGGGCCCGATGTAATTTATTTTGAATTAATCGCATCGGGGGTGATTTGATTGGTGGATTCAAGTTATTAATTAATCATGAGAATTAATTAACCCTTATTGATATGGCGGAGAAATGTGCTCACGATTAATCAAAGATTTGACCTATTAATCATGATTAATACATTAATATGGTTATTTTTCAACCAAAGGGGCGGGATATTATTATTTGGGAATTTTATTATTAAAATAATACGGGAAAAGGGTAATTTACAAGGATTTTAAATAATAAAATTAGAAGTTAATATAAAAAAATGAAAGAAGCGCTAAGTGTAAACATTAGGTTAATGTTTTTAACTTATGCTTTTATGAGGAGGGTTTTTATGTGAAATATTACATGATTTTCCTAAGTAAATGGGATTTTACTTAGGGAGAAAATATTTTAGAGTGAATAGATGTTATGATAAAATATTTTAAGTAACAGGCTTTTCCAATTATTGGGCCGAGGGTCCGGTCCCTCCAAAAGTCAAGGAAATGCCTTGAGCCCCTCTAATATTTAAATGCCTAGTACTTAGGGGAAATTAGTGAAATTTTTAGGGAAAAGATGAGAAGGGAAGTTAATAATTTGACTTTGCATTGCTTGAAATTCTTCCATGTATTGTCTGCCTATGCACTTGTGATGAAAGTAAAAGATTTACCACATCTAAAGCCATCATTCATCACATGTAATTCTGCAACATCATCTACCTACCCTACCTATTTTACTCTACCATTTTTTCTTCTTTATTAGGGCGCACTTAGACTGGCAAACCCTTATCACACTTTTTTTCTTTTACATATGAAAATCTATCTAATTCTAACCTTATTACATCCAAGGGCTCAGATTAAACTGTTGAGCTCCTTTTATTCACTCTACCTATCTACTTATCTGCCATGATTAAACAGTTTGGTCAGATTTTATTCTCTATCTTTAAAACATGAAATTGAAAGATGAACTAGCCAAGCTTAAACTGTTTGATTGTTCATAAATTGTGGCATAGAATACAAGTTGCGCACAATTTTTTTATTACATCAGAGCAAAAAGTAGTGGCATTTAGACCTGCACACTTTCCTTGGCCTTTCTTTTGGTGGGGTTCATTTCTTTCACTTTTTTGGCCAATTTATATTCTTTTCACCCTTTGATTTTTCTTTTAGGGTATACCCTCTTTACATTTTTTAAATTTTTTGATTTTTTGAAAATATGGAAAACCTTTGCAACAAGAAAAGGTATGAACATATTACATAGCTCATCAAGTCAATCGTGAAATATGACACCTATTTGGTATCTGAGTCTAACACAAAGACATAGTTCATTCCTCTTCATAGTATGCCAAAAACACTCATGGAGTGACTCACTCATGGATCGAGGTACCATCGTACTTACAACATATGGTAAGAATTTTTTTTATACATTCATTGATTTGCATACTCTTACCATTACTATGCTGCATTGCTTCAAAAGAGGGCAAGCTTGTCACATTGCTCCATGATCATTGTTGGGCCAATCTATATGATGGAGACAACCATCTCTTACGTGGCCTTGGGAAAATGTTTTATCATCACATGTATGTTCACTTGTTGCACCCAAATATTCACCATATGGAGACATGCATGATTCATCGTGTAAAAAGAAACATTTTTTCCTTGTACTTTTCTAAAGCAGTAGTTTGGGAAACTGCGTTGTCACTATTGGGAGAACTGTTGGTACTTTCTTGCATCACATGATACCTTCAACATTCTCCTCATTTTTTTGCTGATCATGAATTCATTTTCTGATATGGATCTGATTTGTAATGGAAGCATGATTTGGAGAGAGAAACATGAGTTGGGTGTGTCCCTTACGGAAGAATATTCCCACATTTTCTGCACTACATGTTCTAATGGGAGCATGGGAGGAGATATGGCTACCATATCCACACGTGTTTTCTTTTTAGGTGGACCATGAGTTTGTTAGCCATCCATTGTATGACCATGGGAAAGCAATTTGATCATTGCTGAGATATTCAGCCATTTACTATTCATTAGTAGATGTGGTGATTTTTGTATGTTACTTGCCATACTTTTTCCTCAAGTTGTAAAGGATGAGACTCGTCGTATCCTTGTGAGACATTGTTTGTACCATGTATCATCATGTAAAACCTTCAAAAAAATTCTCATTAGGATGTTCTATGATGATCTTTTCCTATTCATCATGGATGAAACATTTTGGGCCAGCTTGTTCTTCAATGTTGGAGGAAGAATCTTTGGAGGACTGTTCTTCACTTTGCCACTTGAGGGCAATACTTTTGCATCCTGCAATCAGACATGCTCTAAAATTACCATAAGTGGAGAAGGATAGCATGGGGGAAGGCTATGATGCTTACCATGTTCATATTTTCAGCCCACCTTCATTTATGGAGCTTGAGGTGGAAGGAGATTTTCAGGAGTTGCCATGTTGGAGGTGACTTATTTTGTTTCGATGATTGCTCGGGGATGGAGGATTCACATGGGGAAGATATTCCTCATCACATTTTCGACTCCATGCCTTGGGTGGAGAGTTTCCGCTCTATCCTTGCAATTTCTTGAGGACAAGCAACATTTGGGAGGGGGAGGACCGTAATATTCCAAAATTTTCCGACAATAAATCGGAATATTAACTTTTTCTATTTTCACTTAGGAGATGAATACTCAGGGAGAAGGGCCCATTCATAATAAAAAACATGGATGAATTCCTCTAGTATGAAAGGAGAACTAGATTTCACACCCTCATGTGTGAAAGGAGAAATTTGCAAAGAGGAGCAGGTCAAGCTTGACCAAGTCAAATAAATGCTGTGCTGGTATGAGGTGGAAAGCATCTTGTGGGATAGCACGTAAAGAGGAGGGAAGATTCCTTGAAGGAGGAAACCCCAAAGGGTGGACCCAGGGAGAGGGAGATCTCATGTGTTTAAAAGGAGGGCAAGAATTCACCATTGTTTCACATGCATATGATTATAGATTTCTTGTCCGCTTAGATTATTTGGTGGGCCTCCGGCTGTTCGTATGAGTTGCAAAGATGCTTAGCACAAGGATTTCCCGTTTAGGAATACTTATCATTTCTTGAGAAGCTCATTGAAGGATTTGTATTGATTTTCTCACATCTAGGCTTGATTCCAAGCATCCTCCCAGACAAGCCATATTCCCGTATGTGATAATTTTGTGTCGTAAGGTGTTGGCATGAGGAGTTACAACACCTCTTCCATCACTTGTTTTTAAGACGAGGAGTCTTCCTTCCCTTTGGAGGATCAGTTTGGAAGCTATAAAATCTTATTTCATACCTTGGCACTTGGCCAAATCATTCTATTCCACCTACAATGCAGTTACCCTCTTAGACTACATTACTTTGAGAGTGCACATGCAATGAGGGATTGCAGTGTTGATTAGAGGATAATATCTTCAGTGTTAGGATCAGCCTTTCACTTGAGAGATAAATTGGAGGAGATATTGACATCAGATGCATCATCTTAGTCTTCTCCATATAGTTCCATTTTCTGAGTTGCAACTGCTACCCAGCAACTCCGGCATTTTTTCCATTTTGTATATTTCAGCCAATCCTTCAGAGGATTCATGTATTATTGTTTCCAAGGGTTAGAGATTTGCTCCGCTATTGTATTTGAGCTATATCTTGTCATATCCATGTATTGACATCATTTTGTAGCAGTACTCCATAATAGAATGTGTTTTCATAGCCAAGGGTTTCAAATATGTAGCAACCTTCTTTCACTTCTTGTACATGTATTGTTGAGGCTTGTATAGCTTTCCTTGAGTGCTTGTTTCCTCAAGACATTGTACTCTTTCTACTGATATAACCACATTTATTTTCTATTCAAATATTCATGAGTTCATGGTTGTAAAATAACGTTGTCATTCCAGCTCTTGTGCATCTATTGTTGCAGCCCCTCTCATCAGGCACTTTTTGAGGACATCTAAGTGTGGGAGATTTGTTTAACCCACTTAGAAGGATTTATTTGGAGCATCTTCTTGGATTTAGCACTTAGACACATTTTTCTAAGGGATCCAGGTCCTGGTTTCAATTCCTGTATTAGCCATTACTAGAAAATGCATTTTCCAATCATGCCTTGCTAAATGTTCCAGATTTGGAATATTACAACGTGTGGAAGATGAAGAGTCTCTTCCTCATAGAAAGGGGTGCATGTGGATTAGAAAACTCATAAATCCACCTATAAACCAATAGAATGCTGCAATATGTGCCACATTTCCTGAAGCATTACCCACATGGATCCTCCAAATATGTAAAAGTGTCAATGGTACCCAACGTGTGGTCTTAAGAAATAGAAAATGGTAGAGGGATCATGCCTAGTCATACTATGCCTCCAAATAAGATCATGCCACCTCAATGTAACATATTCCAAGTGTTCATTAGGTCAGCTTCTGTTAGGTCCCTATATTACTAGTTTAGTCCCTATTGCTGCCATGTAGCCCCTTATTTTTATTGTTGTACCCCCGTAACCCCAATATTGTTATTATTGTGCCCTTACATTATTATTGTTAGGTCAACTATGATTACATTGTGGGCCCATAGGCTCCTATGTATAGAAGTAGGTTTTGGTCATTTCTATCATCCAAGAATTTTTCATTTATGTAATGTATTAGAGGTTTCCCCCTCGAAGTGGCTATTTCGAAGGCGTTAATCTCTCTTTTCTTCTATTTTTGGAGATGGTTTCATAACATTTGGTATCAGAGCTTTGGATTCTAAGGTTTCAATACTCCAAACAGGTCATCATGGAATTTTCACTATAACATTTTTTCTACGGGTTGCTAGAAGTCGGAATGTTTACAGAACAACGCCGAAATCCTGAGGAATGTCGTGGAAAAATTTCATATATTGGTTCAAAATATTTTTGTAGATATGATCTGTGCAAGTTAGGGATTTTTGCAGGCTCCTAAATTTTACCTAAACAGTTCATCATGGAATTTTCGCTATAACTATTTTTATATGATGGTTCAGAAGCTGAAATTTTTACAAAGTGAAGCCGCAATCGTGGGGAATGTCGTGGGAAACTTTGTGGTTTGGATTCGGCAATATTTGCCGAGATAGGGTCTCGTGGAATTTAGGGATTTTTCTGTGCTCCCGAATTTCATCTCAAGGAAGTGACTGTGGGAAAACCGTCATAACTCTCCGAGCATTGGATTGGTATCTATGCAAAATGGCCGCAAGTACACAAAATTTAGTTTCCTATGTATCCATTTTAGGAGACGGAGGAGGAAAACAATGACATGTGGAACATCGTACAAGGTCAATATATTGAACTAATCCATAATTAGGTCATTGTGGGATATTTGGCATAACTTTGTCTCAAGAATCCAAATTAGGTTAGACTTATGGAATTTGGAAGAAGATCTTGCAGGGCTACTATAGGGCCCAATTTCAGATAATATTGAAGATACAAAATCACAAATATAATTCCAGTTTCAATATCGAGCTCCTCAAAAAGCAAGAAAAAATGTGTTTTTTTTTTTTTTGAATTACATAATTCTCGTTTGAAAAAATTAGTTTGAATTTATTCCAAGGGCATATTAAAGAATAGATATCATTATTGGGTTCTAAAATTCCCCCTAAAAATAATTCAACACCCTTTAAGCCTTCATAAGGCTCTACTATGACTCATGAAGATGAACAAATGCGGCATGAGATATCAAAATTACAAGAGCAAGTGCACCAAATTTCGCTATTGCAAAGAGAAACAAAAAATGAAATGGAAGTTTTGAATAAAGGGATGGAAACTAAGATGGATGGTTTAAGGAAAGGCATGGAAGCTAAGATGAATGGTTTGGAATTTAAGATGGATGGCATGGAAAGTTGGCATGGAAGCTAAGATGGATGACATGGAAGCTAAGATCGATGAAAAAATGAAAGACAACATGGAAAACATGAAGAATGATCTAAAAGTAGACATCGAAGGTTTGGAAAATTTGATACAAGAAATGTTTCCTAATGGCGAAAATATAGTAGAGGATACTCATGATGAGAAAAAAATAAATGTTAATCATCATTTCATAAACTCTAATGTTGGATGGAAGAACCACAATATTCCAAAGATGGATATGAGGAATTTTGATGGCAAGGATCCCGTAACATGGATACTACATATGGAGCAATATTTTGATCTCAATAATGTGCAAAACACACAAAAGGTACATATTTCAACTTTACATTTAGAAAAAAATACATTTGTATGGTATCGATGGCTTTGCTGCCATAAAAAAATTGTCACTTGGTCAATTTGTACGGAGGAAATGATAGCACATTATGAGGATAGAAAAAGCACCATCTTCTTTAGCCAATTGAGAAATATCAAACAAAAGGGTTCAGTGGTGGAGCAAATTGAGGACTTCCAAAAATTGAATATAAGGGTAACTGATATTCCTGAGGAACAAAGGATTGATGTCTTCATAGGGACTTTAAAGGATAACATCCAACAGGAAGTTCATGTTTGGGAACCTAATTCATTGGAAAAGGCATTCAGGTTGGCAAGAAAAATTGAATGTAAAATTATGGTGACAAAGAAGCCTACCACTCACATATATAAATATGGAAGTGTTGCTACTCCTAGAGTTCCACAACCTACAAGGTTGACACCACAACAATTGGAAGAAAAAAGAGAAAAAGGGCTTTGCTACAGTTGTGATAGGAAATACACTAAAGGTCATAAGTGTGCTGAGAAGAAATTGTTTTACATAGATTGTGAACAGGAAGAAGAAAATGAACAAAAATATTCAAAAGAAGAGGATATACACCAAGAACCAACCCTAGAAGAGGAAGAAATGAGTCCGACCATATAATGTAATGGATTGGCAGGAGTTACCACTCCTCAAACTCTCAAGATAGAAGGACATATCAAGAATAAAAAGGTAATAGTGTTGATTGATTTGGGTAGTACCCATAATTTTTTTCTTTATATGGTAGACAAGGAATTGAATTGTTTCCTATACCCAACTCCAGAATGTCAAGTGATGGCTGCAAATGGAGGAACTATAAATTTCTCTAGAAAATACCATAAAATCAAGTTAACCATGGGGGAATATGTATTGAATAGTCCAATTCTTTCCATTCCAATGGGAGGTTCTGATTTTGTACTAGAAGTAAAATGGTTACAATATTTGGGGACGGTAGCTTTTAATTTTCAAGAAATTTTCTTGAATTCTTTTTTAGAAGGAATGGAAGTTGAATTATGAGGTATAAAAAGGAATCCAGGAAAGATAATAATATCTAATGTCATGACAAAGCTTCTGAAGAAAGAACAACGAGGTGTAATTGCACAATTATGCTCACTAGAAATTCCAACATCAAAATCATCTATTTCTTGAGCTCTCCAAAAAGTCTTGGACAATCATTCCAAGGTGTTTGAAACTACCAAAGGACTCCCACCTATTCATGATTATGATCATGCTATTAATTTGATTCGAGTAAGTGTTCCTCCAAACATCATGCCTTATAGATATCCTTATGTCCAAAAGAGCGAAATTGAACGTATGATTGCAGAAATGTTAGAGGTTGGCATAATTCAACCTAGTCAAAGTTCTTTCTCTGCTCCAGTAGTATTGGTGCACAAAAAGGATGGATCATGGCGCATGTGTGTGGATTATAGGGAGCTCAATAAGCTCACCATTAAAGATAAATTTCCCATTCCTGTGATTGATGAATTATTAGATGAATTACATGGAGCAATTTATTTTACCAAGTTGGATCTTCGTTCAGGATATCATCAAATTAGAATAAAGACTGAAGATATTCCGAAAACAACATTTCGAATGCATCAGGGTCATTATGAATTTTTGGTCATGCCTTTTTTCCTTACCAATGAACCTTCTACACTTCAAGTGTTGATGAATTCCATTTTAAAACCCTTCCTTAGAAAATTTGTTCTAGTATTTTTTGATGATATATTAATCTACAATAGGTCTTGGAAGGATCATGTTCAACATGTTGAGAGGGTGCTCAAATTATTGCAGGAGAAATAATTATATGCAAAAGCATCCAAATGTTTCTTTGGAGTACAAGATGTGGAATACCTAGGTCATATTGTATCTCATGAGGGTGTTAAGGTACACCTTAACAAAATTAAATCCGTTAAGGAATGGAGAGTCCCCACAACCATAAATCAGTTGCGAGGATTTCTCAGGTTAACAGGTATTATCGCAATTTTGTTAAGAATTATGGGAGAATAACAGCACCTCTAACAACATTATTGAAGAAAGATGCATTTTCATGGACTCTTGAAGCAACTAAGGCCTTTAAACATCTTAAAGAGGCAATGTTCCTATCACCAGTCTTAGCTATGCCAGACTTCACAAAAACCTTTATTGTGAAATTTGATGCCTCGGGAAATGGAATTGGTGTTGTTTAAATGCAAGAAGGAAGACCCATTTCTTTTGAAAGTTGTCCAATCAAAGGAAAGTATTTACATAAAGATATTTATGAGAAGGAGATGTTAACAATACTACATGCACTAAAGAAATGGCGACCTTACCTAATGGGAAGACACTTCAAGGTAAAAATTATTCATGATAGTCTTAAACACTTTTTGGAACAAAGACTATCTTTAGAAGAGTAGAAAAAATGGGTCAAAAATATGTTGGGCTATGACTTTGAAATAATCTACAAAAAAGGGAAGCTAAATGTTGTTGCAGATGCACTCTCAAGAAAGAATGAAGAGGTGGAAGCATTTCTTTGTGCCATCTCTATTATCCAACCAGATTGGATAACTGAAGCAAGGGATGAATGGAAGAAGGACGAAGAAGTGTGGACACTCATTCAAAATTTGCAGCAAGATCCTAGTACATATGACACATTTAGTTGGAAAAATGATTCCTTAGGGTATAAATATCGTTTATATATTTGTAATAATTCCCAAAAAAAACAAAATATTCCTTTTGAATTGCACACTTCTCCTTTAGGAGGACACTCAGGATTTTTAATAAGTTACCACAGGGTGAAAAAAGAATTTTTTTGGGATGACCTTAAATATGATATTCAAAATTTTGTGGTGGAATTTTTGGTTTACCAGCAAAGTAAAATTGAGACAATTAAGACCCTACGTCTTCTACAACCTTTATCCATTCCAAGTCAACATTGGGAGGAGATTTCAATGGATTTTATGACAAGTTTACCTAAGTTTGAAGGAAAGAGTGTCATCATGGTGGTAGTTGATAGACTTACCAAGTATGCACACTTTTGTGCATTATCTCATCCATTTAAAGCAAGTACAATTGCTACTACATTTATGGACAATTCAAAAGCTACATAGAAACCCAAAGATTATTGTGAGCGATAGAGATCCCATTTTTACTAGAAATTTTTGGGCGGAGTTATTTTCTTATATGGATACTTAGCTCATCTTATCATCCTCAATCCAATGGTCGAACTAAGATAGTGAATAAATGTTTGGAAGGATATCTTCGTTGTTTTGTATTTGATAAACAAACATAATGGGTTAAGTGGTTACCTGTCGCTGAATGGTGGTATAACACTTCCTTCCATACTGCAGCAAAAATGACCCAATTTATGGCACTTTATGGATATCATCCACCATTTATAACATCATCTTTAAGAAAAATTTCTAAGGTTAAAGTAGTAGAATATCACATCGAGCATCAACAAGAAGTTCACCAACTCTTAAAGGATAACCTAAATTTGGTACAAAATCAAATGAAACAACAGGAAGATCAACAATGCAACGAGAGAAGTTCTGATGTAGGAAACTGGGTATTTTTACGGCTACAACCATACAAAAAAATGTCCTTCAAGCAAGCTAAGAAGGATAATAAATTATCGCCAAAGTAATATGGTCCTTACAAGGTGTTTCAAAATATTGGTACTATGGCATACAAATTGAAGTTGCTTGCTTCTTCGCGAGTGCATCCAGTTTTGCATGTTTCATGCTTAAAGAAGGTTATTGGTGAAAATATTCCAGTTCAAACAATATTGCCAGAACATGATGAGGAAGGAAAAATCATATTGGAATCTGAAGCGGTCATGGAAACAAGAACTCGACAGCTACGAAATCTATCAATTTCAGAGTATCCCATCAAGTGGAAGAACTTACCCACTGAATATTCTATATGGGAGGATGAGAATTTTATACAGAAGCACCCAGAGCTACTCAAGCATTGAGGACAACACTTTTTTGAAGGAGAGGGGCATGTTAGGTCCCTATATTACTAGTTTAGTCCCTTATTGTTATTATTGTAGCCCCCTTATTGTTTTTTTTGTACCCTTGTAACCCCAATATTGTTATTATTGTGCCCTTACATTATTATTGTTAGGTCAGCTAGGATTATATTGTGGGCCCATGGACTCCTATATATAGAATTAGGTTTTGGTCATTTGTATCATCCAAGAATTGTTCATTTATGTAATGTATTGGAGGTTTCCCCCTCGAAGTGGATATTTATAAGGTGTTGATCTCTCTTTGCTTATATTTTTGGAGATGGTTTCATAACAGCTTCCAACATAGGTTATATATTTATAAAGCAAGGAGTAAGCTCAAGTTAAAATCTAAGACAAGGAACATAATTATTCAAGAAGTTATCCTCAAGCTAGATGCTAGCCCTTCTTATAATATACCTCCAACCCCTTATAAACATATAAGGGAGGCATTCAACCAAGGTAATCCTTTGATTAAATAGGAATAGGTCCATGGTACACAAAGCCAAGATTGGTTACAGGAAGCTAGGGCTGAGGGGTGTGCTCAACTCGCCTTCTCACATGCCAAGGTCACTACAAATGCACCATATCCAAGTGCAATAAAATGTGAAATTTTCCTTTTATTTCTTCTATAACTTCCCAGAGATCGT
The DNA here is from genome assembly GCA_034641835.2 of Pinus albicaulis. Taxonomy (NCBI): domain Eukaryota; kingdom Viridiplantae; phylum Streptophyta; class Pinopsida; order Pinales; family Pinaceae; genus Pinus; species Pinus albicaulis. The sequence continues at coordinate 117,928 of JAXQQM020082357.1, forward strand.
TGTTCCTTCAAATGGAAGAGGAGGATTAAGTTTCACATTGTTTTATCTTATATTCCATGACAGAATAGCTTGAGAATGACTTGATGATGGCTTGTGTACTGTGCTGGTATGTGTTGAAGTTATAATAAGGTTAGCAGGCTTCTCCTTCAGAATTAAGACCACAAAAATTCTTACAAGTGGTGCCCATACTGCTACTTCCAACCTTCGATATTTTACCAATGTTTTTACAAGGTTATGGGCCTTGTCTCTGCAGTCATAAAATTCCAATGCATATGTATGTCTAAGGGTAAAACTATTTTTCATAAGGATGCCCTAACTGATGCTAGTAACTCTAACAAATTAGGCCTTTTGTATGTTGAGATTGATCCCCTTTTGTATTGTGTTTGCAGGCTGGGAAATAACAAACAAAACCCTCCTTGCCTCCTATGAAGGGCAAGACCTATCGGACCAAACTCCCATTAACCCCAATGTCAGTAAAGAAAATCCAAGAAGCATAATTACATATATAATATATGCATTGTCTGCTAAAGCGTGATTACATATATAATGAATTAGTGAAAGAAATGGACTTTGAAAGAAGTCCTTCTTTTCAGGCCAGTCCTTTGTGATTGATCGATTGATGAGATTTTGGTCAAGAATCAGTAGAGGGGCGAGAAGCAATTGAGATGCTCTTTTGATCAATTATTTTATAAATTATTCGAGAGCGTAATTACATATATAATAGCAACATTGTCTGCTAAAGCATAATTATGGCAGAAATGCATAATTACATATATAATATATGCATTTTTCATTTAAGCGTAGTGATGTAATTACCTATATAATATATGCATTTTCTGCTAAAGCATAATTATGGAAAAAATGTGTAGTTACATATATAATTCATAACACACTGGACACACATATCTCATTCATGATTGGATCATTCAGGAAATTATAATTACATATCTCATTCATTCATGCATAAGTTCATATATAATAGCAAATTGGATTTGAGAGTGTAATTACTGCTATAATAGCATTATTTTCAGGTGTAATTACATATATAATATATACATTATCTGCTAAGGCATAATTACATATGTAATGAATTATTGGAACGTGGAGAAGGTGTTGTAAGGTTGCTTTCCTATGAAGGGAAGGAGAATGAAGTATCTTGTTTAGTGAAACCACCGCCCAAAGGACTTCGTATCATAGAAGTCGGTATCTAGCAGAAAGTAGAGTAATAGGCTGCTCCGCTCCTTGCTCTCTCTTTGGTCAAGCTTTCTTTGCTCTAGTCCCTTGCCCTCTTAATTACTTATTGGTTAGTGGTTGTATTTAGAGCGGTTCGTCCCTCACCCTCATCCTTGCCTTTTCTTATCTTATTAGTGCGGGCAAGCAAGAAATTCTTAAATTAAATTGGATATGCATTCACTTGACCGCGAGCTCGTATCCTTCCTTGATGTCAGTAATGAGATCCAGGGAGATAAGTATAAAGCCAAGGAGATAAGCACATATCTCTTTTCATTTTCCTTATTTAATGAATAAGGTTGGTTTTTAGGCCAAGGTTATACCTTACTTTAATAAGATGAAAGTAAGTAAAGAAAGACTTCGAAGATAAGGCTTTAGAGGGTAGGCGGTCCTAGGCCTTAAACCTAAATTCTTTGAGGGGAATAAATAGAAGTGTCATGTTCAGGTGTGGGCGGTAAGATCCTGGCATTTTATTTCTTCCCCTCAAGAGCCGAAGGTAAGGGAGAACCTGACATGAGCATGAAGGTAAGGTCACTAACCTTAGTGCTGCTCAATAAGATAACCTGACCTGAGCTATGGGAAAGAAAGGGGATAAATTTCTCTCTCTTTTTCGGTATGCCGCTCCACAAGCAAGGAGTGCCATGAGTAGAGAGAGTAATAAAGTGCTAGGATCGAATCATTATATGTATGTATCCCATGAACAATCCAATTGGTTATACCTCCCCCCCCTATAGTCAGTCGAGTATAACATTGCGGTATAACCTTAGATAGATTATGTATTCCATATACATGCATGTATATTTCATTCCACTAGCTAGGATGAAATTATAACTTGTTCATCCCATTATTACAACCTTCTTTATTTATGTCAAAGACCAGAAGCTATGTGCAAATCCCCATTGGATTCCGGTGGCTCTTAATAGTGATGCCTATTCATTTGAGTATTCGAGTGGCACCATCATATTCTCAACAAGGTGAAAATCATCGAATCACCCATGTACATGTTCTTGCAGCTCAGATGAGTATACCTATTCATATTTTAGTGGCTATCAGTAGTTTATTACTCTCATTAACAAAATGTCCCCTTTTTCGCCGCTCTCCCGGAACTGATACATAAATAGGTGCTTTCTCCACATTTTTGACCTCAGTAACTAGAGGGTTTTGGGGGAAACCTATGTGGGGAACCTTTCGGGTTTGGGATGCTCGTTTAACCCCTGTATTCATCTCGTTTATTATTTACCCGGGTGCACCACGTTACCAAAAGCTTCCTGTTGAGCCGACTCCTATTTCAATCTGTGTTGGACCGATAAATATACTAATAATTAAGTCCCCAGTCAACCGGTGGAATACATCGCATCAACCTGGGAGCATTGGCCAATATTGTACATCGATACATTTTCCTATGCTCATTCCAATATTGTTCAAGTTTTCTAACTTCCTCTTTCCAACCTGTATCCTAATCATTTTGGAAACACATCTTCCTATTCCATCCTTTCCCGAATCTCCCTTAACAGAAGAAATGGAAGCTCGAGGATGGGATGCTAAAACATAGTTCACTCACTGTTCCGAAACCCCTTCATTGTATATAATAGTAGAATAGAATGTACAATTTGCTAGGTCCAGAATCCCAATCCTTTGTTAGCACCCGTACCAACCAAGCGGGCATCCCAACAAATACTTATTGGTTGGTTATTTGGGGACTCCGAAGGGTTAATAATATATCATTCATTAGACTGAGCTCATATTATTTCTTCTTTTCATGGGGGGGCACAAAGCTTAGAGAGAGGTCTACTCACTTTCTAAATAAATAATCGAGCACAACGTTTAGCAATATATAAACCCTAAAATGATTCGTTCGGGTGTTGCAGGAAACAACATGTGTAGAGGGGGGAATGAATTGTAGTGTCAGGCCATGCCTGATAGATATGGCGACGTGGGCTTTATTTGACCTAAAATGATCAGATGTAGAACCTACCCTATTTGTTCATCCAGGCAGGAGAAGAAGCATTGCGCGCCATCATGCATGATTGAGCAAGAAAATATAAGTGGGGTGAGGTTAGTAAGGCTACTCTATTGATAACTATTTACCCACTCACCCCAATAACCCCCGAATAATTGCACACCCTACAACAGAGGGTTGGGAAGAGGTGTCATAAGGCTGCTTTTTAGTTACTTATTTGACAGGGGCCACCCAATAAGTAAAATGAAGGATGGGTCGCCTGACTTAGGAAGGTGAGGAAGGATGGCAGGGAAGGTTATACCTATTGGTCCCCCCCTCCCCTATAGTAAGTAGCAAGGGGAGGGTCTAACATTGTGAACCTTCCAGCCAGTGAATAAGCCAACGAAGATCTCAAAGGAGGGATAAGGAGGAGCCCAAAAAGGATATCGAAGGAAGGAAAAATTGGAAAATTATTCCATTCGGGAGAAGTATTCTACAGAGGAAAACCTAGGACATCCAGAAGAGATCTCCATAGATTCTTATCTCATTCCATTCAAGTGGCTCGACTAGTAACCAATGGAGAAAACCCAAAACTCCATGGTTTCCTGGTAGAACCCCATTTTTACCAAGTTGCAGAACCGACGAGGAAAAACTAATGGATAAAATGGATAATCAAGGTTGGTTCTCTGCATAGCTTGCTCATAATGCAGGTCCCACTGGTATATTTTATTTGACCGAGAAAGCACTAGGAAATATATACCTTCTTAGGACTGCATCAAACAAAACATTATTCCATCATACGAGCAATACCAATATACTTTAGTAGATCATATGGATGTTGAAAAAGCGTTTGATTTGGAAAACGAATCGAAATTGGAAACATCTCTCTTCCATTTCCATTTACCCACTTCATACCCTTGTTTCATGTGTTCCCAAATCTAATGAGGGGGTTAAGGATTTATATCCTAGGAATGACTTGACTGAATTTCATTTGTGGAGGCCAGAATGAAAATTATGTCACTCTAGATATAGCCTACGCAATTTTTTTCTGTTATCCTGGGTGCAGAGCAAATTTATGAATTTGTTACGAGAATATAGATCGATCCTTAGTGCCTTCCCTTCTACCTTTTCTAGCTATATTTAGGTAATAAAAAATTATCCTAGTCTTATCGGGTCAAAAATAGCTAGCAATTTATATAATAGTATCCTGGCTCTTTCTTTCTTTCCCTCAAATCGCTAGCTAGACGATTATACCTTACTTGAGCTATAAGTGATGACCTTACCAGAATGAACTTGCAATGCATTCCTGTAACATGTAAGGGCCTTTCCTTATGTTTAGAAGTATAGAAACTTACTTGGAGAACTTCTTAGCTGAGATGAAGCGAAGATAATAACTATGGAGATAGGAACTTAGCATAAGCTAAATAGTCTGAAGATTAAAATAGAGAGAAGAGCTATGCCAGCTGGTCATAGCCAATCATATAGAACTTATATAGGGCATTCCAATAGCCAATAGTCTTTAGTCCCCATTAATTACCTACCCTTCTCATAGTCCCTTGGCATAGTACCCAAGCCAAATTCCCAAAGAGGCGACGATCCTAGAGTCGATCCCAAGAGTCAATGTCGATGCAGTCGATGCCAAGTATAATAAGTATTAACCCTATGGACTGTATTCCCTTCAAACTTGCCGTAAGTTCCTACGTTAATTAATTAATCCATTATCGAGAGTGTGTGAGGTGCATACTGATTGGATTCTGATTTTGATACGGATGTTGGCCAACAGAAGTCTAGAGCAGACATAGGGGAAAAAGTGAACTAGTGTGAGATGGTGCACCTATTAGCCTAAAAATCGATGCATGAAGTGTTACCAACAGATCAGTATAGACACACAGACAGCCCTCGATTTACCTATAGTACCTTACTCTACAGTTAGTAGACCTTACTCCAGCAAGTTATAAGAGTAACAGTTTAGTGTAATATATGTGAGAGTAAGATCTATAAGTGAAGAAAGCGTAATGGTAGATGTAAGATTTTACGTAATATAAATATACATACTAACCATATTATAGAGATTTTATAGGATATCACACCTGATACCAAAAATTTTTATTCATCCCTCAAAATATCACCCTCGTACCTTAGGTGAGTTCCTACAGGTCCTCTCATTTCTTGGTTTCCGTTATCCTAAACTCATTTTTGTAGGGTCCCTGGCATATCACCTTTCGAGCGAATGAATGTTCTTTTTTTATCTATACATTTTGGTACGAAGTCCTTTATTTGCATCAGGAAAGGAATTTCTTGCTTGCTCGACCAAAGAGAGAGCAAGGGACGTAGTCACTCACTATTCATATGGTGAGGAGTTTATTTCTTGCTCAACAAAAGGAGAGAAAGGCTCTGTAAGCATGCTTGAATAAAAAGGAGAGGGTGCAAAGTACAACTCCATCGTTAGCTCCCCACCCAATAAGTAAAATGAAGAATACCTCACTGACGTAAGGAAGGTGAGGGAGATATTCAAATCCTAAAATTTGAACATTCAATTTATATCTCTTTGTCTGTTTCTTTTATCTCTTTGTATATGATATTATACAATATTATGAATTGCCTTTCAATCATGGGAATTTCAATAATTAAATATGGCGTGTGGGGCCTTTCCCTATTACCTTGACAAGCGATAAATCCTTTGTCTCCAAAAGTGGGAAATTGAAGAGCCTCCTCACTTTAAGTACTATGACGGTGTGGCTTATCTAGTGGTTCTAAATTCTACACCTTGGTACCTGGTCAATTTTTCAAGTGAACGCACTTGTAAAAGTGGGAAAATTTGAGAGTGAAAGGGTTGCGTATGAAGGGCAAGTCTTATAAGACCTATTGATTCTCAATTATGTGCTTTTCCTACTTCTGTCTCGCTACATCACTTTATGGGATGGCCAACGCCTACCTTCTCACTTGCTAAAGTTATTGGTTCCATGAATTTCTTCTCTGGTTAGGCTAGACCACAGCCTCGCAAGGTGATGTCCCCGTCTTCAGGCATAAGATTCAAGAAAGGAAAGGGTGAGTCAACCATAAATTTATTCGTCCGATATAAGTAGGAAGGAAGGCGTGAAATATTTAAGCTGTAAAGATCTAAGTAAGAATGGTAAGAAGGCAGAGCACTCATAGTTAGGGCAGGTAGTTGGCTTGGCATCTCTTAAAGACTTAATCTAGCTGGGAAAAGCTACTAGCTAGACACAATGGAAGGAGGAATAGTGGCTTTCCTGGAAGCCTTTAACTGTATGTGAGTGCCAATTGAATACGTTACCCAACTCCACATCTGACAATGAATATGACGATGACTTGGATGAGATCACAGTGCTTCGAAGGAATATTTGTCAGCTGATGTATAAAGTCAAGATGTAGCTGGCGGGTACAACTCTTACTGTAAGAGTTGGATGAATGGGGTGGCTGGATTTGATGGCTAGTGAATATGGGTTGTTTTAGATGAACCAACTCCTTAATACATCTTTGTGAGGTTTCCAGGAGACCCAAAACAACCCCTAATTTCTAATAAAAAAGGTGAATCAAAGGCATTTTCCAGTGTTTCATGATCAATTTCTAATCTGGGGTCCACCCATAAGTCTCTTTTTTATTGAGTAAAATCAATGATTTAAAAATAATATCCTAATGAGTGTCTCCCTTGCCCTCCTACCCTCGGGTGAGCACAGCTTAATGATCCCTCGCACCAATTTGTCAGTTGTCTCCCCTACCTCTCCACTCTTTGCCCTGCCTTATACAAGTCTACCTGCACCCTTCCTTCTCTAACATAGGATGGTTGCTCTGAAACTATTGTGGGGTAGCCTAGATCTCTCTACATGGAATTCGACTTACGGTTTCCATATGAGCATTCCCCAAAAGTCTTATTATACGATATTGTGGTAGATAAATTATTAAATAGAGATAGTATACCCTATTGGAGACTATAGACATTAGTACATGAGATGCAGAATATTGCTTGCGCTAGGGTCAAGACTATATTGTGTCAGATTCAACTAGCACTTTACATGCCCTATGTGCACAATTGGGTATTAGGAACTTTGAGTGGAACCATGCTCTCAAATACTGTAGTGGCCTACATAGATACATCCATACAAGAAAGCAGTTTTCGAACATCTCTTCTTTGGGAAAAACTTCTTGTAATGCCATCAAGATTGAAGAAATTTTTTGGTAGAAAGTAATAAATAGTTTGGGCCATGAAATCAGTGATAGAAAGACAAGCGTAAATGAGGCCCTAACTTAGTATTAATGGTGATAGGAAGGTGGAGAGAGGCCCCTCTAACCGGTCCTTCAACCTGGTAGCCTCATAGCCCAGCACGGGGGTGTTCTCTATGTTGGATACCCATGATTGGGTAGAATGTTTCTCGTATGCAGCTAGTTTATTGGACCATCTTCCATAAATGTGTGTGATCACAATTAGATATTCTCAGTGGTCCTCGACTTATTGGTGGGGGTGGTAGAATCTATTGCGTAATATGGAGATTTTCTCCATTCATCCATCCATGGGTACGCCTATATCGTAAGAAGGAAAAACATCTCTCTCGGAATATGTTATAAAGTATTTAATTTCTCAATTAGTTCAAGCTTTTTCTAGAATTATTTTGAAGAAAAAATTGTGCCTGCTCCAAGCCAAGTATCAAAATTATAACTCACTGGGTATCCTAGCTTTAAGCCCATCCCAGCGGCGCAACCCAACTGTGCATTCTATCCCATATAGGAGCCATTAAAATTTTCCATAGCGGTAAGTGAATTTTGAGGTATAGATTTCTGTGGAGGGGGTCGAGTTTGAGGAAGAGGTAGATTTCAAGGGCTAATTCTAAGAGTAGGGTATAGCTTAATGTTTCTGTTTCCACCTCCTCTCACTTAGACATTGGCTATTATAATTGGCTATGACAATGAAACCAAGCTATGACTAGCAGGAGTGGCACTAACCTTAAGGGGCATGGACTATTTATTTTGCATGAAAAAGAGCTTCATGCACCTACTATAGGTTCTTGCTGTAGCTTCTAGCTCAGCTCACAACTAGAAATAAATACTGGGATCTCCACTTGGGATCGAATCGTGACAGCATGGAGTAGCAACATTGAGTATCAAGAATTCATGGACTGACACACACACCTTGGCATGTAATACTGGTACTGTTGGGCATGGACTACTAATGAGTACCGAGAATGCATCATCATTTGGATTATTGATTGCATCATCTAGTGACTATCAGTAATGATCCTCTGTCTATGAGACTTACAATGTGAGACTTTAGAGGACCTCATGCAATGAATATTTCCATCTTAGTCGGGAAGCAGGATACATATCTTTCCTCGTGAGTGAGGTAGGTGCATGGAGACTTATTTTAGTATTCCTCTTCGGCTAGCCAGAAAGGAGTGGACATATGGATGAGGAAATCAAACGGATAAGCAAGTCAGGATAGATATAATAGACCTGGCAGAGTACCTATGTGATTAGTCGCCTTCCCATTCGAGTAGTCCCATTTATTAGGCCTACGTGAGTAACCTATGTGTATTAGGTCCATGTGAGTAGGCCCTCCTTATGGCTATATTAAATCCTATTTTGTATTGATTGGTAAGGCTATCAACGCTCGACATTCGTTCATTCTCTCTCCCAGAAAGTGAGCAAGTAATGCTAGCAGATCATCTATCTCGTCATACCCGCCATAAGGAAAGAATAGGAAAGTCGAATAAGATAGAATAAGAATGGAAGGAAGGGGTGTTTCTAGGGGGTTCAGGGTGAGCCCCAAGAATCATTGTTCCTATGAAATGTGACCCTCTCTATTAGAAGACCCTCTATATTAGAAATATATTAGCATATATAATTGGCGAATCATCATTTTTTCCCTAATAGCGAGACTTGACGAATCTCATCAGATTTCTTGGCGATAAGGCCTTTTAGTTACTTATTGGGTGGGGGGTTATACGCTGTAGGCATCCTGAGGTGATTGGCATGAGATTGGTTTGATCTAGCTAGTGCAAAATTCCTATCCTATAATGTAATGCAATCTCCTCAATCAATGTCGGAAACTTCATGATTGATCGAAAAATAGGGTAGGCATTTGAGCTTGTATATTGGTTGCACTACATTCTCTCCCCCTATGGGCTATTGATCGAGGGAAGGAAGGTCGTGAGGAGGGGTTATATTTAAGCCTTACCTCTCTGCCTATTCCTAATTATTCCCATGAGAAAAGGTTATTTTCACTCTTTGAAAGTGGGAAGGACCTTTTTCACTTCAAAATACGAAAAAGTTTTCAAACACTATAAATACTGACCTTATAAGTAAAACTTATTGATAGAGAGTTTATCCTAGAACAATGGAAATCATAGGGGGATGAGGTGAGATGACAGAATGAAGGAAAAACCTGATCTAAGTATTCACATACCTTGTTTCAGCCAGGTTTTTCTTGTATGGAAATAAAAATTCAGACGGAGGGATGATCTGGTTTTTCATTCATCGCTTTTTCCCTCATTAAAAAGGGGTGGTAAGAAAACAACCTTCTTGATCTCTATTACTCATATTGATTAGACCTTGAGGGTGTTGATTGAACAACCAGGCCAGCAAGTTCGTGCTTAATAGTACAAGACCTTTATTATATTAGAGCTCTACTGAGGTAAATCTAGACCTCACCTTCTAAGTTAATCAACCCGAGTCAAACCTTGAAGGAAAGATCTAGAGGTGAGACCGGTGATTATAAAACCTATCCTATTAGTGGTTGGGGCATTTATAACGAAGCAGTGTTCAATGATCACGAGAAAAATTATAAGGAGCACTCGAAAATGATGATCACGAAAACGTTGAAGCCTACTCTAGATCTCTCTGCTTGCTCGAGTGATCTTTGATCATGATCATCGAACAAGATTTGAAATGAGTGTTCAAATATCTCCGTCTGTTCGTGCTTAGGGGGTTTTAATAACCAGAGTATTCATTCATTAGAAATATCTTGAGTGATCATTCGAGTAGACCTTTGATCAAGAAATAACCCCGGAGACCTTATGATCCCCCCAAAGATGTAATATTCCCAATTATTCCTAAGCTAATTGGAATATTTAGTTTTGTTTTCTTTCTTTTTTTAAAGAATAAAAGTGCAAAGGAGGTCCATAATACTCCTAATAAAGAATAAATCAATGCCAAATGTGAAAAAAGCTAAATCTTGGCTATGTAAGCAAGCACCCTTAGGTGTGAAAGGGGATGGATATTTTGACTTGGTCAACCTTGACAAAATATACAGCGTTGTCTTGGAGGAGTGGCCATCAATGAGGCACAACACAGTTTTAGATGGAGATGGCTTGTGTGAAAGAAGTGATTTCATTGAAGGTGGTTTAGGGTTTACAAGCTCTTAACTTATAAAAGGAAGGGGATGAAAACATTAGAAGGTTGTTGATTTTTATCACATTTTCTGAAAATATTGTCTATTTAGACAATAATCTCTTTCTCTTGCATTTTAGCTGAGATTGAATGCTGTTTAGAATTGGGCGTTCCTGATCGAGAATCTGACCTCTTCCCATTGAGTATATCTTGGGAGGGTTTGTATTGCATTATCCACTATTTAGCTCAGGGCCAAGCTTCTTCTTTCAACTAAAACACAGATCCTATTGAGGGTTTGACTGTTTTTGCAAGTTGCAGCAAGTGGAGGCTAGATCTACTCAGATCTAGGTCATTTCAGTGCCCTTTTTCAGTAGAGGAGACTTCTATTCCATTGGGAGGAGAGTATTGAAGTGCTTGGGCATCATTTTCTAATATTGGCATGTGGCCAACCATGTTCTAAACCCTACAATGCATTTTTACTTCCAGATCTGCGTTATTCATGTAGGTTTTGTTGCAGGGCGTTTTGGCACACCATTTGGAGAGCTGGTTTTCAGGTGTTGGGGATATGCCGTTCACTTTTGAGATCCATTGGAGGAGATATATTTCATGTTCATATCATATCTGATATGCATACTTCTGAATATTTCTGAATCACTATATAATTCTACAGATCTGAAAAATTAGATCTTAGAGCTACTTTATGTACATGGTGTAAAGCTAAAAACCCCAAGGGGAATTTGAAGAGGAGCCTATATAGTGTATGAATCTGTTATAGATTGAAATTTCATGCACTTATTTTCTATAGATCTAATGTGTACTCTAAAACAAGTTGCAGTCAATAAAATAATGATGTAAAGTAATTTCTAGTATATACATATGGTTGCAACACCTCCTTTTGAGGATTTTCTTCTATTAGTGACTTGTATTCCTAGTCATGCATATTATGGGCCACATTGCACATCTAACTTTTTGCTGTAAATACATTTGAAAGGTCTCCATATTGGCCTCCTGTTGTATCTTATATGAACTACGTTATTTTTATGCAAATCTTCTTTCTATTGGTGCATTCCCCATTTTGGAATATTATAGTGGTATCAGAGCATCATCTTGGCAGAGCTTGTGCTTTCTAAAAAGCCAATATGTCTTCTGAAGAATAAGAACCTCTTACTGAGAGAGGGAAGAGGTATCTAAAGAGAATACAAAAGAAGAAGTTTGATTACACAAATGACAATGAAGACAAGGGTAAATCCCCTGTATCTGGAAGTGAAGAAGAAGTAAAGGATTTTCCTAAGATCCTTCTTAGAGCCATGCAAGATCTTGCTAGAGAGATCAAAGAGATGAGATTGGAAAATATCAAAGAATTCCCTAAAGGGTTTCATCTTGGAGAAGGCTCTGGCATGTCTCACCATTGGAATGATCAACCAGTGCATTAGCCACAAGTTTCCCAAAATTATACCATGCCTACCTTTTTGGCTGTGGGAAATGAAGGGTTTCAAGAGAAAGAATCCCTTCAAGACTATTTTGAAGAATATGAGTCTCAAAGTCTGAGATTCAAAGATCACTTGAGTATCCAGGATTTTTCTCACCTCAAGGACAAAAGAAGACCAGGGCATCATCATAGAGGTGGTGGATTCATTCAGAACCATGATCGACATCACTCTATGGGAAGATTATTTTTACCCAACTTTGATGGGTTATCCAAGTGTTATGCCAAATCATGGGTATAAAAACTTGACATCTACTTCCAGTTGAACAAGGTCCCAGAGATGGAGGCTATCAAGATTGCAGTGTTGCACTTTGAAGGTGAAGCACATAATTGGTGGTTCCATGGCTTGTCTACATTGGGTCATTCCAATGTGACTACTTATTTAGAGTTCACTAGAAGGCTGGTGGAAAGATTTGATAGAAGATATCCAAAGGCACCATTCATGAGCCTTGCAAATTTGAAACAATCAGGCAATACAAAGTCTTACATTTCTGAATTTTTAAGATTATATGTTATGGTTCCTGATTTGTCTGCAGCAAGAAGGGTATCCATGTTCATTTATGGTTTAGATGAACCTCTTGATGGGTTGGTTAAGTATACCAAGTCCAGTACCCTATATTATGCTATCCTAAATTATGTTATTGAAAGGGCTAGAGACCTTCAATATTCCTTGCCAAAAGAAAAGGAAGCTTTCAAGCATAAGCCCTCTTTTCCTTCAAAGGGAAAGGAAGAAAAATCTTCTCCTTGAAAGGAGAGCTCATACAAGAAGCCTCTTGATGATGAAGTCCAGAGATATATAAGAAGAAGGAATCTTTGCTTCACTTGCCAAGAATCATGGCCACCTAGACATATATGTGATGCTAGAAAAGCACATTACATAGAGGTCTTCTCAGATGATAAAGAGGAACCAAGAAGAGGTCACAATGCTGACACTGAAGAGGGAAAACCAATACCATCTGGAAATGGGAATGGAGATTTTGCTCCTATTGGATGGGCTCTTGCATCTTTTAGAGGATTACCTAAGTACTTGACCTTAAGAGTTCAATGTTCCATCTTGAATCTGAGGGTTTCTATTTTGATTGATAGTGGGGCTACCCACAATTTTATTGATGCCCAACTAGTACAAAGTAGGGCCATAACCACTTATCATTTTGAGGGATTCTCTATTTTTTCCCCAGGAGATAGAACAATGCAGCGCGTGCATTATGTACCATATTTATTAGTCACCATGGGGACATATAGATTGATTGATCACTTCTTTGTGGTTGACATACCTGACACCAATGTGATATTGGATGTTCAATGGTTGATCACTTTGGGAAAAGTCACCATTGATTGGGAGGTTTTTCAAATGGAATGGATGGAAAAAAAGAGTGGTAAGACTCAAATGATCAAAGCCATGCATACATATCCCTCACATACCACTTCCACATAGAATCAAAGATGGATTTCCGTAGTGGAAGCAAGGACCTCACAGTCCGATCTATTATGTTCATGAGATTTTTGCTTGCATGGGACACTATTATCTAGTGGTAAAACACCTGGGAGGCCACCTTATTGAAATATGGTTAGAAATATCTCATAATATGATGCTCCAAGTATATATCCAAGAGGGATGGGAACATTAGAAGACAATGCGATAGTGCTCGGTGTCTTGGGTAGGCTCAAGGAGGAGGGAGATATTCTCCCAACATCATCATTACCCACTCTCATTTTGAATTTTGCGTTGTGGGAGGGGAGGCATGACATTCCAACATGTACCTTTGGGATGAAATATATCAAGGAGGATATCAACTACATGACAGACATTTCAGTTAATGGATCATCACCTCTGTCATTTTTGGGGAGATTGGATCAATATTGGAAATCCTAACTGTTGGTGGATTATTCCAAGGATATTCACACTTACATGATACTTGATGACCAACTGCATGAAGAGGGATATTTAGTCCAAGAGGAATTCATCTATCAAAATGGTAGAATCTTTCTGTCTAGATCCTCCAAGCTCAAGGAGAAGTTGCTACAAAGATCTTATAAAGAGTTTTGTTTCAGCCACAAATATTCCATCTAGATCTACAACATCATCATGAGAAGCTTTGATTGGGAAGGCTTTGAAGGAGAACTACATCATCATTTTCAAGAATGCATGAACCATGTGGAGTTGGGACAGCAACATGACTCCATCTGTTCCTTCTTTTGAGAGAGGAGATAGATCTATGCATCACTCCATTTGTATAAGGAGGTTTGTTGGTGAAAAACATACTCATGTAAATCATATTTTATTTTCTGATTGTATGTATTATTTCACCATGTTTATGCAGGCCATGAATCAAAGGAGGAGCATTGTATCTTGTAAAATTCATGGCCAATCTTGGGCCACAAAAATTTATGAACTTGGCCACTCCCTTGGTGGACAAAGGGAGATCTTGTTTCACGATGGGTGCATTCCTAAGGCACCAAATATATCTCACACTTTCAGACATAGTGATATGAAATGGGCAGCAAGTAAGTGGTGGGAAAACCACTTACCACATCTTGATTTGATGCGGGCAGGAGATGCACTGCGCTGGTTCCACATATAGGACTATGACCCACCTCCATATGCACATATTTCTATTTGTATGTATGTAGTTTTGCTCACATACATTGAAAATATACTTATAATTTTTATGGGAATGTATGGAGGGAGGATGGGAGGTATGTATGTGCCCTATGGGATGTAGGTTCTCCATGTACCTTATGCTACATGTTTCAGGGAGGACATTCGGAAAACCATTTTTGTTTCATTAGAGTTATTGTATCCTTATGGGATGGATTACTTGCATCTCATGAGAACTTTGGAGGAGCAATTCATGGAGGGATGGATTGGTGGACACTTAGCTTATGAAAGAAGCTTATCAGTTGATGGTGTCACCAATGGAGGAGGAGAAGAGTTGCAGCTCTCACCTTGTCAATTGGTTGAGGACAAGCAACATTTGAGAGGGGAGGACAGTAATACTCCCAATTAGTACTAAGCGAATTGGAATATTCATTTTTTTTTTCTTTCCTTGTTTAAAGAATAAAAGTGCAAAGGAGGTCCATAATACTCCTAATAAAGAATAAATCAATGCCAAATGTGAAAAAGGCTTTAACTGTAGCTCTTACAACTAAAATGTCAAAATATGATTTGAAGTTTGAAGTGATTGATCCAACTTGATTCTTAGCTGAGCTCCAAGCTTCAATCTTGACCCAACTTCCAACTTCAGTCTTCCAAGCACTTGTGTGCAGTCTGTAGAATGATGGTGCTAGACTGTAGCTATATATTTTCTATTTCCCAACGGAGGAATTGGTCTTATTATATAGTAGTAATGGGGTGTAGGGTTTTATCCTTTATATGTCTAATGTTTTAAGGAATTTTTACTCGAAAAATTATCTTTGAATGGGATCCATTCCATGAATTATGTACCCATTTACTATTCTGCAAAGTATCCTTCCATTATGGAATTTACCATGGAATAATACATAGAATTTTAGGTAGCCATAACTAATGTTCAAGTGCTCTGGGAGCACACTCCCTAAAATTTTATCCATGGTTAGATCCTGTGACTGCCCCAGTATCAGGAAGAAATCCACTATTGCGAGCACCTCTGTTATACTTCTACTTCTGTAGAAAGATAGATATGGGATGGGGTTGAGATTCATATCCCTATGAGCTCTAAGATCTACACTAAGGTCTAAGCTCTACACCAAAATCTAAGCTCTAAGGTTGAGAGTCAAGATCCCTACGAGCTCTGAGCTCTACACTGGCTCTAAGCCTTTTCAAATATTACTTCCAAAAACACTTCAGACATGAGTAGTGTTTTTAACCATGTCACACAAGCCAAAAATGTGAACTGTACTTTGGCCACAGGTCTTCAATGATGTCTTAGAAATACTGTTGCTCCAAAAGTTTGTTTTGCAACCCCTCAATCCAAGGTATGTCACTAGTTCAAGACTTCTTCCTTTCCACAAGGTTCGAGAAATTGTGTTAGAAGTCCAATATTTCTTTTTCCATAGATTCAAGGTTTTTTAACTGATGTCTTGGAGTGCAGATCATTCCAGTATCCTTTACACTGATACGGGTCCAATACTTGTCCATGTCATAGTACTCAGAGTCAAAATTTTCTTCGGATGTTTAACCAGGATACGGGCACACACAGTAATATGATAGATCACCGGGGCTGACCCACAGGTGCACACAAGTCCTAAGGTCAGTTTGTTGAGGTGTAAGCATAAGGTCTATATCACAAGTGCGAGGCTAATTCGAGTGTTAAAAGGTAACAAGAGTATTAGGTTCCACGAGCCCAAAAATTTACACAATCACGAGTTCTGCGTTCCAAAATGTGATTGCGTGTCTCAAGTAAAAACTCGGTGCTTTAGATCCAAAAATTATAGTCCCTCAGACAGGTGGGGTGCCAAAATTTCGCCTCTGAAAAATTACGCAATTGAGGTTTTCCATGAGTCCAAAAGCAACTCTATATGGTCAAACACAACCCTTAGTAATGTGTCTTCAAAATTCTTTATAGAACCGAGAGAGGAAGTGTCAATCTCCACAGGTCAAAAGAATGTCACAGTAGGTTTGAGCTTTAGTGCTTTCACAAGTCCAAATATATTTCAGGTGCGAGTATGTTTGCAAGAAATGTGCCAAGATGTACGAGTATAGGTTCCTCGGATGGGAAGTATTATTCTATAGAAAATTTTCCCAGAATTCAACTTCTGAACTTACTCTTTATTGTCCACTGCACTTCTATTTTTTCCTATATCCATGTTTGAGTTTTTTGTTCCACATAAGTTCTGGATTGATCTTTAGGAGGTGTGAATACTACCCCAGTGTCAGGAATAAATTCACTATTAGAAGCACCTCTATTGTACTACTTCTTCTGTATAAATATCTATCTGGGATGGGATTGAGAGTCAATATCCTTACGAGCTTTAAGCTCTGTACTAAGCTCTAAGCTCTGAACCAATCTATCAGCTCTGGAGTTGAGAGTCAAGATGCCCACGAGCTCTAAGCTCTACACTAATCTTTGCACTGGCTCTAAGCCTTTTCAAATATTTCTTCCAAAAACACCTAAAATATGCTTAGTTATTTTAACCTTGTCACAAAAGACACAAATTTGAACTGTCCTTTGGCCACAGGTCTTCAATGATGTATTCAAAATACTGTTGCTCCAGAATTTTGTTTTGCAACCCCTTGAATCCAAGGTATGTCACTAGTTCAAGACTTCTTTCTATCCACAAGGTTAGAGGAATTGTGCCGCATGTCCAATATTTCTTTGTCCACAGATTCAAGGTTTTTTAACTGATGTATCAGGTTCAAATCTATGCCAAGATCCTTTGCCATAGTCACAGGTCCAAGGGTTGTCCACATATCAGAGTACTCAAGTCCAAAATTTTCTTCAGATGTTACAACACAGATCTCAGCTTTTATAAATATGACAGATCCTAAGACTGTAGGTGCACAAGTCTCTCACATGTTTGGTTTTTTTGCAAAGTGTAAGCCTAAGGTATATATCACAATTCTGAGAGGCTAATTCGAGTGTTTAGAAATAGGTAACAGGATTATTACAAGTTCACATGCCCAAATATTTTCCACAGTCAGAAATGCACAGGCTCAAATGTGAAAGACTATGAAGCCTTTGAATCCCTTTATCCTTGATATTGAAGAGTTGAGAGCAATGAAAATCAACTAAACCCAAAACAACTGAGAAAAACACAACATAAGAGTGAAAAGGTACCCATAAATGATATGAAATAAGGAACCATTAAATAATCCCCCTAATGGTTGCCACAAGTGCCCAGTTATACTGTAGAAGTACGGTAGACCTGCCCAATGAGGAAGATAGGATTCTTATAGTAGTACTTTGCAACACATTGGGTGATCAACCTTGATGCCCTGTTTTGAACATCTTTTGGCAGAATAAATGCCCCTCACTCAAAATCTCTTAGTGGATATTATTGGTTTTGATTTGTCTCATTTATCTTGCCACATTGTGATAAGAGGAGGCAAGTTTAGATTCTCTCTTCGAGACATACAAAAATAGAAAATTTGTTAAAATATGTCAGAGTAGTAATCTCTATCAAAATCCCTTTTCAAGATCCTCAGTCAAGATTGTTGACTAGTTTACGCAAACATAATTAAGCTCATTGCATCTTGGACAAACTTGAAACAATTTGACTAGGTTTGGCCCAAACTCAAACAAATCAGACATATGTAGAAACAAATTTGGGAACTCTTATTAGTCCCTACCATAAGGCAACATGGACTATAGTAATCAACCAGTTGTTTATTATTAGTCTTTGCACAAGAATTAAAACATCAAACCACATAAAACCTAATGTTTTAAGGAAAATATTATAATAATTTTTTTCTCCACCTATCAAATGTTGACATTGATTTTTGTTAGCCAATGAAAAAATTGATCTTAATTGGCCTCTTCTTGAGGTGGAGAGGAGAAAAACTTAGAAGTAAAAAGCACATGGTAAGGAATTTTTTTTCTTAATCAAGTAATGCTAGCATTACTCTAGCATTACTTAGGTTAACATCAATTATTTGCTTGTAAGAGTCTAAACGTATTGCTAACGAGTCTAACCATTATCTCTTGAGCGCTTTGCTACACATGGCTACCCAATTGTCTAGATTGGGCACATGTTCTTCTCTTCAATTTCCATCTAGCTTGGCTTGAATTTTATTGATGTTTCTCTCATATAGGAACTAAAGTTAGCTAAGAGAGAGTCAAAAGAAGTTGTTATAGACAAAAATCCTTTGCATTGTGTAAATAGTTCTTGGATAACAAGCTTAGTTGCAGGCCTAGTACTGGGTATGCTAATTAGTCCCTTGTTTATGATCTCCTTATTTTTGCATGTACGACCAGTAAATACAACTTAGCCTATGTTCAGGTCATATTAAGGATTACAAACTTATGAAATTCACTGACTCATCTAGGATTATGAGCTAGTGTGTGAAGACCGCTTGAACATATTAGCTTAACCATGGCTTATTGAGCATATTACTATGTGGCTAACTCAAAAGCATAAGTGGTGAAATCCTAGTGTTTCTTTGAATAAATATGATTTACCATTCATTATTTTGCATATGAATATATGTACTGGTGAACACCTTTTTTAAGCACAAGAAATAAAAAATCACTAAAAGACCTAGCTCCAGGGTCACTTCTTTTTGTTCTATCTAGGAGCTTGGATTCATTTGATTTTTGCATTTGTATATGTAGTTGTAAGAACCAAAAATCCCAACTCTAGAGTCACTTTTTTTTGTTCTAGCTTGGAACCTGGTTTCATTGTCGAGATTTTAATTGATTGAAATTTGTAGAATTTACAATCTATAAAGTTTCAACATATAATTTTTAAAAGTCTAATTCTTTAAAGGGTGCTAGCTCAATGGAAGAGCACCTGCTTTACAAGAAGGAGGTTGGTGGTTCGATTCCATCGTGCCCTGATATTCATATGGAATGGTGACGATTAGTTTTTGGTGACGGAGGCTCTTTTGACCATCACCAATGAGCTTATGGTGACATTTTTTGACCCTTACAAAAATATGAAATGGTGATGGCCAATGAACGCCACCATATATACGCATCAATAATGATGACCATGGAAGGTCTGTCACCATAAATTGTTGTTATTGATATGAAATGGTGAGGGTCACTATTTGTCATTATAGTCATTATTTTTGATAGACCTTGAATTCACCAATGAGTTTATCATGACATTTTTTGACCCTCACCAAATATGAAATGGCGACGGTCAACAAAGGTCACCATAGATATGCACCAATAGTGACGGCCATGAAAGGTCCATCACAATAAATCGTTGTTGTTCATATGAAATGGTGACGGTAACTATCCATCATTATAAACAATATTCGTGACGGACCTTGAGTGTCACCACAACACCTATACTTTCGGCGACGCCACCTTTGGTGACGTTCAATTTTTAGGTGACCGAGGCTATGGTCCGTCACCATTTCTCATATGAAATGGTGACAGTCACTATCTATCATTATAAATCATTATTGGTGATGAAAATTGAATGTCACCACAACACCTATACTTTTAGCGATGCCACCTTTGGTGACGTTCATTTTTTGGTGACGAAGACTCTTTTGACCGTCACCAATGAGCTTATGGTGACATTTTTCTCCCCTCACCAATGTAATTTTTTCTTGTAGTGTGGGATGCGTGTCGACCAACGTATGAATCGGCGGTAGAAGCTGTCTTTGCCCAAATGGGCCGATGGATACCCCCGGTTTTGAAGCGATCGGATTATGGATGGCGGGGACCCGGGAGCGGACTCCACCGTCGATACGTAAGATCGGTCCCGAAAGTGTGAGTGATTAGAAAATCAGACAGGTGGAAAATTTTATAAAATAATTAAAAACTGAAGAATTAAAATAATCAAAGGTTTTTAATACTTCGAGTGGAGGAATATTAATACAAAATATGGCTTGGCGCCCGATTGCAGAGCTGCAGGCGCATGGGAAAAATGGCTTAAAGGCTTAGCCCAAGAGGGCCTAAGTCACAAAACGATGTATTTTCTATAATTTTTCAATGTTTTTCCAAGGAAATGAGGGTTCTGAGAAAGTTAAAGAGTGAGCCTTTAACTTCGTGAAAGTGATTTTCATGAGTGGAAGAAGGGAACTCATGATAAAAAGGTTTTTTATGGGGAAAAAGGGAAACAAATGAAGATGAGTTTTGATTGGGAGTAGGGGAAAATGATGACTTCACAGTAGTATTCTAGCTTGGAAATCAGTAGGATTTCTAAGTGTAGAATGGGAATATCAGTGAAGCTTTGGACAGAGGAAAGGCAGGAGGCCTTCAAGAGTCTTCAAGAGCCAACAATTTTTAGTAATGAAATTTTGTCCTTGAAGGCTCAAACAGTCTGAGCCACCTTTTGATATAGCAAATTTTATAGGTGGCTAACAGTGGCTCCACTTGGGGATGGTGCCTTCTTGAAGGCATCAAGAACTTCAGACCTGCATTCTCTGGGAGGCTAATCAGTTGCCTGATCCATTATGTTCTCTGGGAGGTTGATCAGTTGCCTAATCCATTGGGCTGCTCTTCCTGTGCTGGGATGATTTTCTCTGAAAACATATTAGCAGTCATGAAAACAATGGATCCTCATCAAACAAGCTTATACCTACCCAATCCTACTGATCTAACATTTTTTCTTCATTAGAGTGCACTTGGATTGGAAAACTATTTTTACAACATTTTATTCTTTTGAGAGCGTAAAACTAATCTAATTCTACTCCTTATTTCTCCCCGAACTCAGATTAAACAGTTTAGTTCAGATGATTCTCTACCTAATCTACCATCTATTGGGATTAAATTGTCCAACAGATTTTCATTCTCCAAATTTTTAAAACATAAATTTAAAAACAGCCAAGTCAAGATTAAGCTGTTTAACTTGCTATGATCTATGGCATAAAAACAAGCTGCACATAGACTTTTATTTTTGTAGAAAATTTAAAACAAAAATGGAAGGCTTAAGATCTGAAAGTTTCTTATCATGGCCTTCTCTTCTTACAGCTCTATTTTTACTCTTATGTGATTTGTTCCTCCTTTGTTTTCTGGTTCAGATTTTGATCATGTTTGAACCTTTAATTTCTATCCTAAACTATCTACTGATAATCCAAGATTAAACAGTTTGGCAAATCAAATTCACTATCCTATCAGCAGAAAATTTAAAAATAATTAGTCAATATTAGGCTATTTGACTAACTAGAAGTGTGTTTTGTAGGAGTGGCATTTAAGCTTGCACACTTTCAAATTTGTTTCTCTTTTTTGGTATGGGGCTATACCTTTCTTGTTATCACAATCTACCCTCTTTTCTTTCTTTTCATTATTTTTATATTTTTTATTTTTATAACTTTGAATGCAATGATGGATGAAGTATTTATAGTGGAAAAAAGATAAAAAGGCTTTTGGAAAATAACATGGATCAAGAGAAGTAATTCTTAAGCATCCATCCATTGACAGGACCCCCAAACAATTTTGCTCCATTCAACTCCTGCAAGAAAAATGCATTGTTACCAGCAACTGAATGAATAGAGTAAGGGCCAAGCCATAGGTTGTCAAATTTTCCATGCTTGCCCTTCTCTTCCCTCCTTGAGTCCCACTTTAAAACTTGGTCCCCAATTTTGAAATTGTTGGCCTTCGTTCTTCTGTCAAAAAGCTTTTTAATGCTGATCTGTTTCTGCAATGCTTTGTTATAAACTTCCTCTCTGGTTTGCTGAAGATGGATGGTCTAATTTATTCTTCTGATGATGTCATCATCTTCAGTTTGTAACTCTTGAATCAACTTCATAACTGGTACACCAAGGTTGTTTGGAAAAATTGCATCAATACCATACACAAGCTGGAAAGGTGACATACCAATAGATTTCTTTAAAGTCAATCTATCAGCCCATAGTGCATGAACTAGCTTTGTGTGCCAAGACTTTTTTTTTTTTTTTTTTTGAGTAAGACTAATTCTATTAAGATAAAAAATGTATAGTACAATCAAGCTTTCATGCAAGCGAAACAGAGAAGTATGGGAGTCGTAGGTGATAGGCTATCAACCTCGCTCCTGATAGAAAATCATGGAATGAGCAAAAGAAAACACGGAAATACAAGAAGCTGGCTCTGAGCAAAGGAAACTACCCAGAGTGGGCAGTTACTACCACACGACATTTCTTGCCTTTTTTCTTGCTTACTTTGACCTAGCCAGTGGATTTTGGATGAGCCATAACAAGTTGTAGACTATTCTGCTCTGGCGGCAGAATATCCTTTTCAGAATCTAAGGACGTAGATACATGAGAACGTTTATGAGAGATCGGCGGGGTAGAGGGGACTGCCGGACTGACTGAGGGAGCGTCCAGTGGAATCTCATCATTCTGCCCATCTGCTTCAAATTCCTCCTCATCCGAACTAGAGGAATCTGTGTCGTCCATAGGAGGGGGTGGGACACAGGGATTCCAGCTCTTGGATTTTGGTTTGCGATTCAGATTCTTCTTTTTGTCGAGGAACTGGGAACATGTACTCTGGAGGTGCCCCGTTTGATGAAAATTTCGGCAATGGAAGGCTGTATTTTCGTAATCCAAGGTTTGTTTCCAGTGGAAGTCTCCAATCTTAAGGTTGATTTGATCCGGCAGTCCTTTGCTGATATTTATTTTTGCACAAATTCTGTCGTAGGTGTAGAGTCCATTTTCCTTTCTTGAGGAGTCTGTAGCTAGATAGTGCCCTAGGGTGTCTCCAATGGCTAAGAAGACAGAGATATGCCATAGATGTGCTGGAAGATTCGGGAGCCGGACCCAGATGGGAATCTTGGTGATGACAGCTGTAGAGAGGTCGAAGTCTGGAAACCAAGGGGTGAGGAAAAGTCCAGTCAAACCCTAGAACCAAGGGCCTCCAGTTAAGGCCTTCTGGTAGTATTCATTTAAGTCAAACTCCATGATGAAAAATACTTTTGAACATAAGAAGATCTTGGTTCTTTTAGTCCAATTGGTATGGATCCATTGGTATAGATCTGTTGTGCGAGGCCATAGCCCATTAAATCTGCATATGATTGTAGATTCTGCAAAAAACTGGTAGCGTTCGTCGATCTCAGTATGAGTGAAATTGATAGTAGGAATTTCCTCTGATTTATCTACCAAAAATGGCTTTGGAGCCATAGTTGGTTGAGTTGCTTTCGAAGAGGCCTGAGGGTGGGCAACGTCTTTTCCAACTGCATCTTTATAAGAGAAAGAAGGGGCAGAGGAGGTCTGCCCTATGGAACCACCTCTTAAACGAAAGGTAGCTATAATAGAAGCATCCTTTTGAATGATGTAATAAAAGAAGGGAAGGGTGTTCATAAATTACTTACCCTTATATAGCAATCTCAGGTAAACGAAGGGGATCCCCAGCCGGCGTTCGAGTTTTTCCAGAAGATTCTGCACAAGATCTGTCGCATGCACCCATTGCATTATCGTCTTGCCCGAGAGTGTGACTTGGATCTGAAATGCAAGTGCTTCTTCTGGCAGATCTGGAAGATCTGGCTGATTCAAAAAAGAAACCTACTTCCGGGAAACAGTGGACAGATCCATGTCCAAATTTTCCAGGCTTTGAGCATTGGCCAAAGAAGGACGAGGAGCACAGACGCAATCGGTTTGTATTCCCATCCTTGATGCCTTTGTAGGCCTAACTGGCGGGTTCAAAAAGAAAATCCTCTGCTTGCGTACACCCAAGAAGAGATCTGTGGGGTCTTCAGGGTTGCATCTATTTGCAAAGTGAGCAACTGCAAGAGCAGTGGATTTAAAACCGACTGGAGCCTTTGCCAGGAAAGCAGCCACCCAGACGGAGACATCATTTATGCTGAGGGGAGTCCTGTGCATAGGCTTGCTAACTTGCACATTCAAATCTGCAACCTAGTCAATGAGTATTTCCTTCGTTGGTGTCCCTGCAAGCCGAATTAGCAGGTTCGAGGGGTAGATCTGTTGCTGGCTTGTTGCTGAGGCGAGATCTGAGGAGTCTTCAGAGTAAGTATTTATTGCGATGCAAGCAGCTGTGAAGGCGACATCTCCAAAGCCGTCTGGATCATTTACAGGGCATGGATCTACCCAGATGGCGGTGTCATCTCTTCCCCGAACATCCCTTAGCAGAAGCTTGCTATCCGGCAGCTTCATGTTTGCGATCTGGTTCATGAGCAGAAGGCGGCTAGCCCTGTGAGAGACCGAGCTGGCACAAACCAGCGAAGCAACGCTACAAGCCCTAGTCCCTTCTTTCGCCATCTTCCCTAGCATCGTCCTTTTGCCAAGACTTTTTATTGTCCTCCAACAGTTTCTTGATTATGTTCACTAAACTTTTGTTTAAGGATTCTACAAGTCCATTACCTTGAGGGTAATAGGTCGTGGAATGCCCCAATGTTATCTGATATTTGTGATAGAAATCAACCATCTTGTTTGATCTGAATGCTGCTACATTATCAGTGATGATCTTGGTAGGACAGCCAAATCTGGAGAGAATGTTAGTCTCCATAAATTTTATGATAGCTGAATCATTGGCCTACCTACAAGGAATGGCTTCTATCCACTTAGTGAAATAGTTTGTCATAGTGAGAATCCATCTATGCTGGGAAAAAGATGGGTGGTGGATTTCTCCTATGAAGTCAAGTCCCCACTGTTGAAATGGGGCTTCAACAGTGATTGGATGCAGAGGGAGGGGTAGGAGTTTTCTTTTGCCTTCAAAAAGTTGACACTTATGACAGGTTATTATCATCTTGTGCACATCATGGAAAAGAGTAGGCTAGTAGAAACCAGCCCTCAAAATTTTGTTGGCTATTGTCTTCCAATATAAATGACCTCCACACTCTCCTTCATGGAACTGGTACTTAACCTTCTCTGCATCAAACTCAGGCAAACATTTAAGCAATATACCACTTGCATTTTTCCAATAAAGTCATCTATCTATAATGCAATAGTTTACAGCTTTCAATTTAAGGAATCTTGCCTTTGTTTTTGTCAAACTAGGAGGTGAATTTAAATTAAGAAAAACATAAATAATATCAGCATACCAAGGAGAATTCATAAAATGATCTTCAACTATAGGAGTTGAGAATTCTTCTTGTTCATCCAAAGCATTAATCATATTAATATCAAGAACTTCAAAATTGGATTTAGCCATTAACCTAGCTAGACCTTGGCCTTTGATGAGTTTAGTGGGTTTTATCTCTAAATCATATTCTAGAATAACAGCAATCCACTTACCTCTCTTACCATCTGGGTCCTGCGTTAGAATTTCTTTAAAAACTGAGTTTGGGACAAAGGAAATGATGTGTGAGTGAAGGATGTACACCCTGAAGTCCTTCAAAGCTTTAACCAAACCAAAAGCTTGCTTCTCCATAATGTTATATTTCAAAGGGGCATCCCTCAATGCCTTGCTAAAGAATGCAATAGGCTGCTCTTGTCCTTGTGGATTTTTCTGTAAAAGGACAACAGCTATGGTATGTTCTGATGCAAATGAAAAAATATAAAAATATTTTGAAAAATCAGGACTTGTCAGAACCGGTGTTTTGGTTAACACTAGTTTCACCAGTTCAAAGGATTTCTTTGCTTCCAAGGTCCATTTTACCCCTTGCTCCTTCTTTAACATGTTTGTGATATTCCTAAGGAGCTCAGCCAAGTTAGGGATGAAACTTCTTAAAAATTTAATCTTCCCAATGAAAGACTGCAACTCTTTGATATTTCGAGGATGAGAGATTTGCAATATGGCCTCAAACCTCTTTGGATCTATCTTTATACCTTCCTCAGAAATAATGTGCCTAAGAAGTTTACCTTCTTGGAGACCAAATAGTGTCTTCTTAGGGTTTAAAGATATCCCAAACTTTCTGCATTTCTCAAAAAAAATTCTTAAGTGTTCTAAGTGCTCCTCATCTATTTTTGAAAACAAAGTGACATCATCTAGATAGATAATGATAAATAAGCCCAGTTCTTCCGAGAATGCTATGTCCATGGCTCTCTGAAAGGTTGTTGCAGCATTCATTAGACCAAAGGTCATTTTCACATACATGAAAGTGCCCCATGGTGTAGTAAAGGTTGTCTTTAATTGATCAGCAGGGTAAACTAAGATTTGATTGTACCCTGAATAGCCATCCAGCAAAGAAATTCTTCTAGACCCCACCACCCACTGTAAAATATGGTCCATCTTTGGTAAAGGGTAGTTATCTTTTAACGAAGCTTTGTTTAAGTCTCTAAAGTCTATACAAAGCCTGATTTCTCTAGTTTTCTTCCTAACAGACACCAAAATAGATACCCATTCATAATATCTAATAGGGATAATAATACCAACAACATACATTTTCATGATCTCCTTTTGAACCAATGGTAATTGGATAGGGTTTATTCTGCGCAGTTTCTGTTTGAATGGTTTTTATTTTTCTTTGAGAGGAATTTTGTGATGTATTATTTCAGTGTGATAGGATTTAATATCTTTGTAACTCCACGCAAAAACATCAGAAAAATCTTTAAACAGCTCTATGTATTTGGGTTTATTATGAGCTAGTAAATTTTTAGACAATTTAATCATTTTTGGTTTTTTCTCACTGCCTAAATTTCATTCTTCCACTTCAGTCTCTACAGGTTCCAGTTTTGGATTTTTGGCCACATCGTTAAAATAAAACAACTCTTCTAAAGGTGCCAGACTACTTGGAAAACTTTCATCTTTAGAGTGCAGGGTTTCTAACTCTATTTCTGACTCTGCATTCATCTCCATTTTGTTTCTAAGTTTTCTATTCATAATATTGATATTGACAGGCTCAAGGAACGATTCTTCCTCACCAAGAAAGTTTTCTTCACTGCAGTCTGTATCATAATCTGAGTCCGAACTGTGTAGTTCAAATTCATTTCTGAATTGCATGAAGTCTTCTATTTGTTTGTCCTCTTCAAACACTTGCCAATATTTTTTATTATTGGGCACTTCTGGTCTAAATTTGACCTGAGTTGTGCAGTCTTTAGTTTCAAATGGCGTTAAACATGTTCTAGCTGCAAAGGCTAAATTGTGGGCTGTAATATTTCTTTTTCTTAGGACAAAAGTCAGTTTGGACTCCTCGAACGTTTTCAAAATATCCATGACATAGTTTCGGTAGGCTCTAAGTCTAGGATGATTTGTGTTATACTCCCCATTGACTTGCCTAATAATTAACTCTGAATCCCCATGCACATTGATTCTTCTGGCTCCTAAATTTTTCAATAGATGTAAGCCTAAGAGAAGGGATTCATATTCTGCTATGTTGTTGGAACACTGAAAGTTTAATTTTCATGAAATGCTTTCTATGTGGTTGTTTTCAGTGTTAAAAATCTAGACACCTACACCAGCATTAGTTCTAGTGCATGACCCATCAAAATACCTACTCCACAGAGGACTATTTTCGGTTTCATCTTGGTTAGTGTCCTCTTCAACTTTCAGGATTTTTGATTGTTGTTGAATATCAGCGCTTAGTTGAAATTATTTTGATTCCTCAGGTTTTTCATTAAGTGGAAAACCATTTTCTTGAGTGTCAAGGTTTAAAAGAAAAGGACACATGACTTGTAGTTCAAGACCCATATTTGGTTTGCTATTGTTTAAAGGTTCAGCAAACTATTTTGACACTTCTGCGTTGTGTTCCTCTTCCTCCCCATCGGCCATTAATTTTGTTAAAGTAACTTGTTCAGTGAGTGTTTTATCATTAAACATAATAAAAGAATCAAGGCCTGTGTTGACAGAATATAGAGGAGAGTTTTGTGGTTGGTCTTGACTTGTCACTGTGTATTACATATGGGACTCCTTGTAAAGTCTTATAATTTGATTGAAAATAGGGATAGTCGGATATTTCATGTCCATTTTCATAGTCCCTTGTAGCTTGGCCCCCCAAGATCTTGATAAAATCATTCCATGCTTCGGGGGCACATCAGCCACAATGATATCCATGACTAAGAATTTGGATGGAATTTGGGTTGAGTTAACACAGAGGTCTTTGATTAATCCTAAAAATTTTACTCTGCTGGAATCAAAAGAGTAAAGGTATTTATAAGGTCTAGTGATTTTCAGACCCAAGCTCTCCATCACAGCTTTAGGCATTAAATTTTGAGAGGCTCCTGAGTCATGCATAGCGTTCTGCAAAATCTTGTCATGAACGTTAAAACTTACATAAAAGGGAGGAACAGGTCCCTCTTGATATTTACCTTCAATCTTAGGACCAAAAATCAGCTCTAGCTGGTCATCGTTAAGATTGACTGTATCATTGTTGTCTTCTAAATTTAAAGCCTTCAAAATTTGGGTTCTAAATACAGGTTGGGCAGCTAACTCAGTCAGGGGAACAGAGATCTTGATTTTTTAAATTTCCTGCTCCAGACTGAAAGGAATTTGACTCTTTAAAGCACTTGTCTCAGCTTTATTAACTGCCACTCTATCAGCAATATCAGCTTGCTGATTTGTTTCATTTATACTTGACAAAATTGTTTTCACAGGAGTACCAGCTGAAGTGTTAGTACTACTACGGTCTGCACTCTGTTTTCCTATGTTTTGAGTGTCTTTCTTTTTATTATTACCAGAATTTACAGCCATTGTTTTATCCTTTTGTTTGACCACTCTAGGCTTGGTTGTAGTGTTGTTTTGTGAAGATTTGTCAGAGGTTTTGGTGTTGGGGGGCTGTTGATTAGATTTACTTCTAACGTCATATTCTCTTTGAGGTTCTGTGATGGCATTTTCCATGTTTTGATAATAACTTTCATTATCATCTCTTTTGTCATCATAAGGTGTGTAAAGACCTTTTTTTTATCATAATGAACTTCAAAGTCATCATCATCTACCCCAAACAAGTTGATATCATCTTCCTCTATTATTTGATCCATTCCTCAACCTCACTTACGTATTTTTGATGAAAGGGAGGGGTGATCTATTGATCATCTTCTCTAGGTCGGTTTGGAGGTTGGTTCCTTCTAGAATTCTAATTTTGGTTCTGGTTTCTGTTTTGAGGAGCATTTTGATTTTGGCTTGCTTGTGCTCTCTTAATTATGCTCATCTCTTTCATCATCTCCTCCATCATTCTTTCCATCTTTGAGTTGGAAGTAGAGGGTGTGGATTCCTCTCTAAAAGATACTCTCTTTTCAGCTTTCATCCTTGCTCTTTTCTCCATCAAATTGACTTCTACAGAAAGAGCACCTCTTTTCATATCTTCAAGAGTTGAAAAATCTCTCTCTCTCAGCTGATAGGTCATGTCAGAGTCAAAAATTTCAGGAAAATTGTTTAAATCCGAGCCCTGTGGACGTTTTAGTTCTGGGGAAAGTGCATTATACACGCTATTGAATCTAGTGAAATAAGCTTGCACACTTTCCCCAGGGTTTCTATGGAGGTTATTGTAATCAGAGAGGACTTGGAGAGGATTATTTTTTACTTCCAATTTGTTTAAGAATGATTGATGGAAGGCTTGAAGATCATTAATACTATGGGGGGCTAAATTTTTGAACCATTTTCTTGCTTCTCCCCCTAAGCTCTGAGCAAATAATCTAAGTTTTACAGAATCATCGTCAATTTCATTTCTATCAAAGTAGTCATCAATGTTATCCACATGTTGTGATGCAGTTGTAATATTGCTAGCATCATATAATGGAATTTTGGACTGATAGTCCTGTGGAAGATTGACTAATGGTGCAGGAAGGACTAAGGGAGCATACCATGCTACCATGATAGGTGGTGGGGGTGGATTCACAAGGATTGGATTAACAACAGAAACTGTGGGCTGAAGTGGAGTGGTTTGAACAGTAGATGTAGGGTAAGCGGAAGTGGATGAACCAAGGATAGACTACTGAGATGATCTTGGATGAGAGACACCTAGGCTGTGAAGGAAATGTAAATCGAGAGGTGTTGTTTCTCTGCTACCAAGAGGTTCACTTGTTTCAAGAGATGAAAGTGAAGACTCGGAATCTATCTGGGTTAAATCACCTAGAGACCTAGTTCTAAATGGATTTACTAAGTCAGCTTGTGATTGTTGTAGAGCTGAAAGATTTTCAGGGACTGAATTAGCTCTTAAGGGTGATCTGAAAATATTTGATAATTTAATCCTAGGAAACTTCCTAAGGATACTTTCTGGGTTATCAACTAACTCAGGTGGATTAGGGTTAGGATGGGCTCTAGTGTGAATCTTTCTAGGAGCAACTATGCTGTGTTTTTTAGACCCAAACAAATAGGAAAAGTTCAACCAGGTATGACAATCTTTGAGAGGTTAACTAATCTGTTTTCACAAATCTTAATCCTACAGTCCCCTAACTGAGTTTGACTAATATTATAATGATGAGGGTTCTTCCCAGTGGAGTCTTACGGTCTGTTTAAGGATTGTGGAGTTTCCAAGTGGAATTTTTTAGCTCCTAAGGAGGTAAAAGGTTTAATGGTCCACCACGATGTTTATTGGATACCAATCTGAAATATTTTTAGGTTTTTCTGAGTTCTTTTTTAGTTGTGTGGCTTTTAAGAATATCCTAACTCTGTTTCAAAACTTAGCTATGGTTGTGAGACAAAGACAGTGTACTCTTATGGCTAAGCCAGCTGATTTTTCAAGGTTAGATAAAGTCTTATGAGAATCCTAGGGTGTACCTAGTTTGTCAGAGATTCAAACAAGTTTCATCATGATTACCATTGTTTGGTAGTGCTTGAAAAGGCTGCTTTTTAATCACAATTTTTTCTTGAATTAAGGGTTTCTGAGGTCTTCAAAAGTATCAAAAACACTCAAAGCTCCCCAGTGGAGTCGCCAGAAATGTTAGTTTCTAGTGGCTCAGCTGGCTAATATAGCAAATGTTCTTGAAATGATCTGGGTTTGTTCCCCGGTAGTCATGGTACAGGTCTGTAATTTTAGCAAATTGGTTAGTTAAAGCTATGAAGCCTTGTCGTTTCAACCAACTTTGGGATTCTAGGATCTAGCCCTCCTGAATCTGGAGATGGATCTCTCCAATAAGTGCAAAGATGGATTTGTCTTTGAAGTTTGGGGTTATGATATTAGGCTAGTTATGAAGGCCAAGGTTTTTTTTGTTTTTTGGGTGGTTGAGCATGATTATTGTTTGAGGGGTAAAGTCCTAAGTGCAAAGAGTTTCAAAGGTGAGAAGTTGCAAGAAAATAGAACAAGCTTCGGCCAAGAAGATAGATAACTGCATGTTTTATTCCATTGGGCTATGGAGTCATAATAGGGTTTAATTGGAACATCAAGAGGCAAGAGTGGTCCATGGGGCAAGTCATCTATGTCTAAGGATCTCTTTAAAGATTGATTTATGGAATGAAGTGATACAACAAGAAGGAAATTAAACAGATGTAGAACAAAGAGCAGCCCAGGATCTGATAAGTACTTTTAAACTAGTCAGCCTTTGACATAGACTCAAGAAAAACATAAAAGTAAACTAGGATCTAGTAAGTACTTTTAAACTAGCCAGCCTCTGATACATTTTCAATAGAAAACACTTTAAAACAAAGGGAAAATTGAAGGAAACTTTTGGAGAAGAAACTAGCGGGCCGCGCTCACCACAAAGCCTCTCCTAGCTCTGCTTTACTTGGTTACTTTCAAGACAAACACAAATATAACACAGAATGGTCTAAGATCTGGTAAGTACTTTAAACTAGCCAGCTTTTAACACATTCCAAGGGAAACGTTTAGATAGTTGTGGGGATAAAACTGGGACTAGGGCTCACCATATCTTCCTCAGTTCATCTTCACTAAACATATACTGAAAATAAAATTTAAGAATAACATTCAGCGAAGACAATAAGACGAGGGAATGCCAGCATTCCTATGCTTAAACTAAATTAAATCATTCCCATATAACACAGATTGGAAGAAAACATGTAGATAAATATTTTCAGTTAGAGAAGGTTACTGATATACAGTAGGTCCTAACGCTATGCATGTTGTTCTTTACAAGAGAATATGAAACACAGTGAAAACAGAAAAAAAATAACAAGTTACAATTAGAGAAACATCACCGTCAACATAGACCAGGATCCCATAAATCAACTTGTATTGATGCTCCAAACTAGTTACAACTTTAAGTCTAGTGCTTTAGTTTAGCAACCACCTATGCATCTCAGCCTAAATTATCTATCACAAGTAGAGCTCCAAGAGACGGTGAATACTATTTACAATCAGAAGTTTAAGCTCAAGTGTATATCAAAGTTCTGTAACCAACCCCTTACTCATCTTCTGCAGAAGTATATATAGAAGAATGACGAGGTGAGATCTAATAAAAGATCTCAATTACAATTAATACAGAATTAATGGTTCATCGGCCCTTGAGGGGCTCAATGAAGAATTTTACATAGGTGTCCTCTGTATTAAATTATTTACATAAAGATTAAGCTCGGTAGGAGCTTAATTTGACCTTTGAGGCTCTCTGTGATATCGGGGTTACTTCTGCAGATATTCTTTTACATTAGTTTTCATTGCAGGAGTAACTCTCTGGTGCTTGCGAGGCAAATATTTGATCTTGAGCAATAACTTCTGCCTAATTTTGAATACTTTGAGGCACAGATGGCACTGTGGTAGCTAGGAGGAATCAATTTGCCTCAGTTATGGTGGTGGAGGCTTTCTGTCACTAAAACACTTTAGATCTTCTTTAACCTATGTTTTAAATCGGGGATTTGGCTTTTGATAAAAATTCTTAGCCATGGTCCTCGCAATTCTGTCTTCAATGCTCTGTTCGGGTCCATTCTGATCTTCGGCACTGATACTCTCTGACTGCGCCCGATTCTGTGTGTTTTTGCAAATGTGCAGGGCTACGCAGGGGTCCAATGGCATCAATGCCTCATGAAACATCGATGAAAAGTGAAATTTAAAACATGCAAGTGATTTCCTTTGATGGATCAGGGGAAAGAGGATCGTCATCCTTGGCCTCTGAAATTTCTTCAAATTTAGCAAAAAAATCGTTGAAACCCTAAAAAATACAAACAAAAATTATAAAATCCATGCTTTTATAGGTTTATTGCTGCAGAGGCATGTGGAGGAAGCGTGGTTGTTGGATGGCATCATCCAACGGTCGGGATTAATCAGATGGAGTCAGAGGGAAGGTGGAAGGAGGATTTAATCAGGGTCGTCGACCGCGCAGAGATTGACGATCGGGAGCAAGGGGGGAAAGTCAAAACGAAGAATCGTTGACTGGGTGACAAAATTAGGGTGATGGAATATGGACCATCGATCTACAGATCAGATCGACGGTGGAAATTAATTGAATGTCGCGCCGTAGCCTGATTATCATGTGGGCAACTTCGGCAAGCGATGATCGTTGGATAGCCCACCCCAGATCAGATGGTGGATAGCAATATCGCGCGGCGTCCACGTCTGAACGTTAACGCATGATGGACGGCGGTTTTATGATTAGTGCCCAGGACGCGTGTCAGCCAACGTATGGAATCGCTGGCGATCAAGGGAAAACAGCATTTGCCCAAAGGCAGTGCGATGGATACCCCCAGTTTTGGGCAATTAGATTATGGATGGCAGGGACCACTGGGAGGCGGACTCCGCATCATCGATCTGTAGATCAGATCGACGGTGGAGTTTAATTAGAAAATCAGACAGGTGGAAAATTTTATAAAATAATTAAAAACTGAAGAATTAAAATAATCAAAGGTTTTTAATACTTCGAGTGGAGGAATATTAATACAAAATATGGCTTGGCGCCCGATTGCAGAGCTGCAGGCGCATGGGAAAAATGGCTTAAAGGCTTAGCCCAAGAGGGCCTAAGTCACAAAACGATGTATTTTCTATAATTTTTCAATGTTTTTCCAAGGAAATGAGGGTTCTGAGAAAGTTAAAGAGTGAGCCTTTAACTTCGTGAAAGTGATTTTCATGAGTGGAAGAAGGGAACTCATGATAAAAAGGTTTTTTATGGGGAAAAAGGGAAACAAATGAATATGAGTTTGATTGGGAGTAGAGAGGGAAATAGTGACTTGTGTGACCTTCTGGCTTTGAAGTCATGAGATTTCTAAGTATGATAGGAATATCGTTGAAGCTTTGGACGGAGGAAAGGCGGAGGTTTTGAGAGTCTTCGAGAGCCAACAATTTTAGTAATGAAATTTTGTTCATGAAGGAAACTCAAACAATCATGTATTTTTATATACACTCATTTCATGAACAGCTAAAAATATCCAACTTCTTTTTCATGAAAGGAGGTGCCTTTATCATTGAGGGTTTTACAGCTTCTGTCATTTGTAGCAAGTGGTGTTCTAGATCTGTTTAGATCTAGCTTGTTTTGAGAGGATTTTTTTGTAGGAGTGTGTTTTTCAGCCTCCAAAGAGAGATTCTATCCATATTTTGTATCTGACCTATAATTTCATTTAGTTTATTCATTTTCTTTCACCCTCAGTGCAGTTTCTACTCAATACTGCATTATTTTGTGAGAGGGTTTTCTTATCTCAGTTTTCCATCAGATTGGAGGAAGATCTCTTAGTGTTAGGCTTGCCTTCCCTTGGTGATTTGTGGATTGGGTTGCTGATACATGTCTCTATAGATCTGATCTATTTTAGCAATAAATTTATCTTCAGAAATTTATGGGTTTTCTGCAGCATTGCAATTTGTAATTTAGATCTACAGCTTATTATGCAATATTTCGATGTAATTCCAATTAGATCTTGTTCTTAAAGTTATATAGTTTCAAAATATATATTAGATATGATTTTTTATCCATACATATGTCAAATATCTGAAATTTAATTTACAGCAGCTGAACCATCTGAAAAATAATGTTGTCTATGTATTTCTGCAATTTATTTCTAGTTGCAGAAATTTGCTAATTTCTGAAGGGATTTTGCCATAGTTTCTTTTGTAATCTGTTGTAGATGCAATAAGCTCAAATTTAAATCTGATTTACTGTCATAACTCTGAAATATAAGATCTTTTTCTGTCCTCCTC
Organism: Pinus albicaulis; assembly: GCA_034641835.2. Lineage (NCBI taxonomy): Eukaryota > Viridiplantae > Streptophyta > Pinopsida > Pinales > Pinaceae > Pinus > Pinus albicaulis. The sequence goes on from JAXQQM020082357.1 coordinate 153,336, forward strand.
TGAGTTTTAGCCAAAACTGCACAATTCTGGTTGCCGGGTTTTCATGTTGCAACAACCCTTCTCTTTAGCTGATTTCTAGCTAGTCTTGACTGTGGGAGACCTGTTTAATTTGCTTAAAATTATTTGTTTCTAATGAAATTCCATATATAAGTAAAATACAGTATAAATAAGGGGATACGAGCCCTTAACTGCATTATTCTTTCTCATATTTCCTTATACAACTTTTTTCTTGAAAACCTTGTTGAGATTCCTAAAAGGGGGTTATTCCAAGTTCTATAGATAGAGTCTATAGTTGGCTAGGTAGCCTCTAGATCTCACCATTTTTTTTGAAGGGTGACATATCCAGTAAATTCCTATGTAGTCCATCTCTAAAATAGAATCTTGAGAATCTCGAAAAAGGGTCATTACAGTGGTATCAGAGCTCCACTCTTAGCACAACCTGTGCTAGCATTGGAGCCTCAGTCATGCTGCATTCTGAAGATGAAGATCCTCTTTCTGAGAGGGAGAGGAGATACCAAAATAGAAGTCATATAAATTATGACTCTACTACTATTGACCTTGACAAAGGTCAAGACAAGGGGAAAGCCCCTGAATTGGTGAATGATAAAGATAAGGAGGCAGAGGAGTTTGAAAAAACTCTCTTGGAAGCTATGCAAGATCTATCCAAGGAGATAAAGGAGATGAGGATAGATAGAATGAGGGAGTCCCTTGGGAGATTCCATCAAGGAGAAAGTTCTGATATGTCTTAGTTCGGGACTGGTCAACCTGTGAGCTTGCCACAAGTTCCACAGATCTCACAATGCTCTACAATGCCTACCTTCTGGCTACACCTAGAGAATGAGGGCAGAACTATGGCCTCTTTTGAGAAGTTACTATTTGTCACTGGCCTCACAAATTCAGAGGTTCAAGGATAACTTGAGCTTTCAAGACTTTTTCCATCTCAAGGATCGGAGGAGGCCATGGCAGCAGTACAGAGATGGAGGTTTCCTTCATGGGAGACACCACACTATGGGTAGGTTCTTCTTGCCCAAGTTCGATGGATCACCCTCTTGTTCTGCCAAAGCATGGGTGGAGAAGTTGGACATCTATTTCCAGTTGAATAAAGTGCCCGAAGCAGAAGCCATCAAGATTGTTGTGCTGCATTTTGAGGGAGAAGCCCACAACTGGTGGTTTCATGGACTATCTACATTGGGACATAGAAATGTGTCCACATATGCTGAGTTCACTAGGAGACTAGTGGAGATATTTGATCTTGACATCTTTTGGCTGTAGTACTCCTGGTGCTTTGAACAAAATAAAATAAACTGTTGAGAAGTCTGCTATATAAATGCTCTGGTGGTTTTGAACTGCTGTTAGGGTGGAAAATCCTTCAGGGACATTGTGCATAACAAAAGCGGTATGGGCGCCCTGTACTTGATGAAGAAAAACATTCTGCTGATGAATAAACCTTGATGTTACCTTTACTCATGCTCAGGACCTCCTAATCGATCCTCAGGGTCTTCAAACTGGTGCTTTTCCTCTTAAACTACTGGTTTAAGGCTCCAGATCTTCATTAGGGTGCTCTAATCTCCTTTGCTCTGTACTGAAACACTTTGCCACTCCATTTTCGCTTCTAACAGGTTAGCTCAGGTTTTAATGGCGTCGGGAGGTTTTTTAAAGTTTGGATTCTGCCTTCTTTAATGCAAGCCCTGTCTTCACCCTCCCGGGTCGTTCTTCATAAATTCTGCCACTGTAACTGATCTTCTTCAACCTCCCTATCCTTGAAACAGAGGTGTACATCATGGTGGCCATTAAACTTTGATAACCCTGCAAAAATGAAAACTGATTAAGAAAACAGATATGGGGGGGGGCGGCCACGATGGAGACGACGGGAGTGACTGTACAGAGCGGTGCCATGTTGGAATAACATGGTGGGAGGTGCAGCACGCAGTGGAAAATCTTTCATGGTCACAGGTTGGCGCACTGCAATGGAAGAAGTTCAAACGAAGAAGAAAAACCTTAAAAACACGACCTTAAAACGAATATATGCGACGGGGTGGAAGACGTACGGTGGACACACGTGGAAATGACGTGGCGAGACCTGGAGGTGGTGGAATGGTCAACGACAGAGGGACAAATCAGGACCGTTGATCGCGGCGAGGATCAACGGCGGAGGGCAGGCCAGGGGATACGATGAACAGGGTTAAGCAGTGCGCAACTTGGACGACCGATGACCGTTGGATGAGGCGCGCAAGATTTGACGGCCTGCATTCATTTCGCTACGTGACTCTGGTCGAAAGATAACGCGCGGGGAGAAAGTGGTTTTGCCGTCGTACAGGGGACACGCGGTGGATGACCAGTGGAATCGCTGGGCTATCAGGGAATACCGCCTGCCACGGATAAGCGGTGCGGAATGAATCGGGCGGTTTTGGAACAGTGCTTGGCGGGGCCCACTGGGCGGATAGAACGCGGACCGTCGGATCAACATGTGAATGAACGGCGATGGCGGCATCGAAGGTTTGAATGGGGAAAACACAAAGGGTAGCGATTTGGACGACAGCCGTCCGATTTGCCCAGATCTACGGTCAAGGGTGCGCCCGATATGGGCCTAAGATAAGCACCTTTCGATGCTGGGCTTTGGTCATAGCGTCGGGTTGCATGGAGAGAAAAGGGCGCGGGGCTAGCGGAGAAGGGGCTAGGCCTATCATATAGTCGAAAAGTGGGTTTTAAAGCCATTTTAAATGAAATTAAAGGCTAGAAGGGGTAGCGGTAGGGAGATGGAGGGGGGATTTGGGGACAACACAGGGAGCAGGGATTTTAGAGGGGATTGAAGGCACTCTGTTAGAAGGAGGACAAAGGGGAGAAAGGGACAATTTGCAGGGGCACGAGGGGAAACAATGGCCTTTTAGGAATGGATCAGCGGATAGGATTTGTATTAGGAATAACACTCAGAGACTTCAAGGAGGATGGTTTTTTAGGGGAAAAGCATTCCTTGAAGGCTCCCCAATAATCTAGCCCCCAACTTGCTTGTCAAGAATTTCATAGTGGGGATAACAGTGGCTCCACATGGGGATGGCTTCTTCTTGAAGGAGTCAAGAAACCAGAAATGATCTCTGAAGTAGGCCAGATGCCTGCTGCTTGGCACATCCCTTTCTTTGATCAGCTGCCACAATATGAATATGTTACATCAGCAGAAATGTTTCTCCCAATCAAACTACCTACCCAAACTACAGCCCTAGCATTTTTTCTTCTTTAGGGTGCATTTGAGCTAGTAGACCCTTTACATTTTATTTTCAAAACAAAACAACCTATTCTACATCTACCCTTATTGCCCCATGAGACCAGGTTAAACAGTTGGCCTCATATGATTCTCTACCTAATCTAACATTTGCTGGGACTAAACTGTCCAACAGATTTCTTCTCCTACATTCTAAGATAGGAAATTGAAAAACAGCGAAGCCAGGATTAGACTGTCTGACTTGCTGGAGTGAAGACTTGTAGAAAACTGCAAACAAAATTGTGAAGGCATGAATCTGCAATTTGAAATATCCTTCTTTCTTTGTGACTCAGGTTTTGAGCATATTTGAGTCACCTCTTTTTCTTGATTTCAGCTCTGGTTTGGGCATATTAGAGCTGATTCTTCTTTGCTTTGCTGGTCCAGATTTTGAGCGTGTTAGGACCATTTGTCCTTTTCTCTTTGGCTCAGGTTTTGATTATATTAGAGCCAATATTTTGCACTTTTCAGAGGTCCATTCTTGGAGCATGTTTGAACCTCTACCTTCTCTATTTTTGGAAATATTTTCTCTATTTTCTTGAAAGTAAAACTGCAATGGTATGTACAATGGAAATGGAACTGGAAATGAAAATTAGCAGAAGTAGTGTTTGAGCATCCTGCCATTGACAGGACCCCCAAACAGCTCTGTACCATCAGGTTCTTGTAAGAAAAACGCATTAGGACCCACAGTGGCCTAGATGACGAATGGACCTTTCCAAAAGCTGTCAAACTTGCTACGTTTACCTTTGTCCTCCCTCCTTGAATCCCATTTCAGAACCTTGTCCCCAACTTTGAAATCCAAAGCTTTGGCCCTTTTGTCAAACTGCCTCTTTATGCTTTCCTGCACTTTGACAGCTCTACTATAAACCTGCTCCCTTGTTTGCTGCAGATGGATAGTTTCATTAATTCTTCTCACCATATTGTTTTCCTCTGTTTGAATCTCCTGGACAAGTTTGATCACTGGAACTCCAAGGCTGGTAGGAAATACTGCTTCTGTCCCATAGACTAGCTGGAATGGTGACATGCCAATGGATTTCTTTGTAGTAAGCCTGTCGGCCCACAAAGCATGTACCAACCTTTTATGCCATGACTTTTTGTTCTCTTCCAGCAGCTTCTTGATGATTGCGACGAGGCTTTTATTTGATGATTCAGCCAATCCATTACCCTGGGGGTAATAGGCGGTTGAATGGCCAAGCGTGATATGGTACCTGTGACAGAAATCAACCATTTTCTTGGATCCGAAGGCAACATCATTGTCAGTGATTATTTTCCTTGGACAGCCAAACCGAGATAGGAAGAAGTCTTCTAAGAACCTAATGATGACAAAATCAGTGGCATTCCTAGTGGGTATGGCTTCTATCCATTTAGTGAAGTAATCTGTGGCTGTTAAGATCCATTTGTGTTGTCTCGAAGAGGCTGGATGAATTTTCCCTATAAATTCTAGACCCCATTGCATGAAGGGACCTTCTATAGTGATGGGTTGTAGAGGAAGGGGAAGGAGTTTTCTTTTACCTTCGAAGATCTGAAATTTGTGGCGGGTAAGGGTCATTTTATGGACATCACTAAAAAGTGTAGGCCAATAGTAACCAGCCCTGAGTATCTTATTTGCAGTGGCTTTCCAACTCAGGTGGCCTCCACACTCCCCAGCATGGAATTCCTGTTTAATTCTTTCAGCTTCAGGTTCATACAAGCATTTCAGCAATGGGCCATTTGGATTTTTCCAATATAGATTCTCATTCAAAATGCAGTAATTTCTAGCTTTGAGTTTTATGAATCTGGCCTTGGTTTTGGACAGTTCTGGAGGGCCATTGAGGTGGGTGAGCATGTAAAGAATATCAGTATACCAAGGAGAGTTTTGAAACTTCTCCTCAACAGTTGGACGGGGCAATCCTTCTTGCTCATCTAAGGCATTTATCATGTTAATGTCAAGGGCCCGCAGATTAGATTCAACCATTAACTGGGCCAGGCCTTGAACTTTGATCAGCTTGGTGGGCTTTATTTCAAGATCGTATTCCAAGATTGTAGCAATCCATTTTCCCCTTTTCCCATCAGGGTCTTGGGACAAGATATCTTTGACCACTATATTTGGCACATAAGCAATGGTGTGAGAATGCAGAATGTACACCCTAAAGTCTTTTAAGGCCTTTACCAGGGAATAGGCCTGCTTTTCCATAATGTTGTACTTCAGGGGTGCATCCCTTAAGGCTTTACTGAAGAAAGATATAGGCTGCTCATTACCTTCTGAATTCCTTTGCAGTAAGACTGCAGCTATTGTGTGTTCAGAGGAAAAGGAAAAGATTAGAAAATCTTTTGAGAAATCAGGGCTAATCAGCACAGGAGCCTGAGTGAGTGCAATTTTTACAGATTCGAAAGATTGTCTAGCTCCTAAAATCCACTTAATCCTCGCACCTCTCTTCAGCATGTTGGTCATTTTCCTAAGGTGCTCAGCAAGATTGGGAATGAATCTCCTAAGGAAATTAATCTTCCCAATGAAGGACTGTAACTCCTTGATGTTTCTTGGGTGTGTGATTTGAAGTATTCCCTCAACTCTTTGAGGGTCTATCCTAATCCCTTTCTTAGATATAATGTGGCCAAGAAGTTTACCTTCTTGCAGCCCAAAAACAATTTTCTTAGGGTTTAGGGACAGACCGTACCTCCTACATTTTTCGAAAACTTTTCTCAGATGTTTTAGGTGTTCTTCTTCAGTTTTAGAGAAGACAGTCAAGTCATCCAGGTAGATAACTATGAAGTGTCCTATCTCATCTGAGAAAGCTATATCCATCGCTCTCTGGAAGGTAGCTCTAGCATTCATCAGTCCAAAGGGCATTTTCACATACATGAAGGTGCCCCATGGGGTGGTAAAAGCTGTTTTGAGTTGATCTTCTGGGAGTACAAGAACTTGGTTGTACCCTAAAAAACCATCTAATAGGGAAATCATTTTGGAGCCCACTACCTTCTGTAAGATATGCTCCATTCTGGGCAGGGGGTAGTTGTCTTTCAGGGAGGCTCTGTTGAGGTTTCTGAAGTCTATGCACAGTCTGATTTCCCCTGTTTTCTTTCTCACAGCCACTAAATTTGACACCCAATCGGAAAACCTCACAGGGAATATTATACCTGCATCATACATCTTCTTAATCTCTTTTTCTACTGCAGGAAGTTGTTTCGGATTGATTCTGCGGAGTTTTTGTCTGAAAGGTTTCTGATTTTCCTTCAAGGGTATCTTATGTTGTATGATATTGGTGTCATAGGCCTTTAAGTCTTCATAGCTCCATGTAAACACATCAATAAACTCCTTAAACAGGTCAATGCATTTCTGCTTCATGTTTGCAGGTATAGACTTAGCCAGCTTAATCATTTTAGGCTTACCTTCAGTGCCCATGTTGCATTCTTCTACATCTGAGTCTGCATGTTCTATAGTGGGATTTTTGGCTACATCATCAAAGTCAAAAAGGTCCTCCAAGGGTGCTATGCCTCTGGGTATATTCTTGTCTTTGGCCTGTAACACCTCCATTTCTTCACCATCTGCGTTTTCACATTTTGTGGTTGAACTTCCAGTTACTCCAGAAAAGGAATTTATTTCTATGTTACAAGGTGGGGTTTCCTCATCAGAGGATTCTTCACTTAGGCAGCTACTGTCAGATTCAAAGTCTGAATTAGAAAATTCAAACTCATTTCTGCCTATTAGGAAATCCTCAATCTGTTTATCTCCTTCAAAGACCTGCCAATATTTTTCATTGTCTGGCACTGCAGGTCTGAACTTGGTATGAATGATGATTTGTTGGTCAGGGGGGGTCTTAGGATATGAACTAGCTAGGCAAGCTAATCCATTTGCAATGACAATTTGACTCCTGGGGACAAACACTAATTCATATTCCATGAAAGTTTTAAATATATCCATGGCATCGTTCCTATATGCTCTTAATCGAGGGTGTTTTGTTGTGTATTCACCATTCACTTGTTTGACAACTAACTCAGAGTCTCCTAGCACAGTTACCCTACGGGCTCGTAATTTTTTCAACAGATTTAAGCCCAGGATAAGAGCCTCATACTCTCCAACGTTATTTGTACATTTGAAGTGCATATTGACAGCGTGGCTCTCTGCATGATCATTTTCTGTGTTACGTAGCCACACCTCGGCTCCAGCAGTTTGCCGAGTACAGGACCCATCGAAACTCATTTCCCACAAGGGTTCGTCATTATGTTGCATTGTGGGGTCTGTACTAGGTTGTGGGTTGTCTTGTTCTTCATGTGGTGTGTTAGTTTGCAGGGTGTGACTAATAGGCTGACTGCGTTGTGTTCCTGGTTCATTCTGAGTTTCGTTTTCATTATCCTGCCCATGGTTTTCTTCATCGTATTCTTCTAGGGTGGCCATTATGCTAAAGTCCGTGGGTTCTGCGTCCTTGCTTGTATTTCTACATTTAGATTCTAGCTCTCCTAAGGATTGGTCGTTATAAAGAATGAAAGAATCCAGATCTGTGTGTACAGAGTACAATGGTGAATTTTCAGGCTTCTCGGGGCTACTGACTAGGAATTTCATTTGGGATTCTCTATACAGTCTTCTAAGTTGGCCAAATATAGGGATAGTGGCATATGAGCCATCCATCTGCATTGTCCCTTGCAGTTTGGCTCCCCATGACCTAGACAGCAGAATGCCATACTTAGGTGGCACATCTGCCACCACAACATCCATGACCATACACTTGGAAGGAATCTGGGTTAAGCTCACACATAGGTCTTTAATTAGGCCTAGGCATTTTACTCTGCTAGAGTCAAACGAGTATAGATATTTGTAGGGTTGTGTTACCTCTAGGCCGAGTTTTTCCATCACTACCTTAGGCATTAAATTATGTGATGCTCCAGAGTCATGCATGGCATTATGAAGGATCTTGTCATGAATGTTGAGACTGACATAGAAATGTGGAACTACCCCTTCCTGAAACTTTCCCTCAATCTTTGGACCAAACAGGAGGGCAGGTTGATCATCATTCAGATTTACCGTATCATTATTTTCCCCTAAATTCAATGCTTTCAAAATTTGGCTTTTATATACATTCTGAGTGGCCAACTCAGATAATGGTACAGAGATTTTGATTTTTGCAATCTCACTCTCTAAATTGAAAGTGGACTGGGTCTTTGGAATGCTTAATTCTGTTTTATTAGCCACCTTGGTGACCGAATCAGTTCGTAAATTCTCATTATGTACAGGGTTAGGAGACATTGTTTCAGGAGTACTAACTAAAGTGCTAGTACTGCTGGTGGTCTCACCTAGTTTTTCATTCTTGTATGGGTTGTCTTTTTCTTTGTTTTTCCCAGAACTTTTAGCTGCTGTTTTGTCACCTTCAGCAGTTGCTTTAGAAGTTTTATTAAGTCTTTTCTTGATGATAACCTCATGAGCTTTGGTTTTGGAAGTATCTTGGTTCTTTTTTCTCCTAAGTTCATATTGTTCTCTGACCTGCATCATGGCATTTTCAAATCCTAATCTGTAATCCTCAGTTTCTAACCATTCCTCATCCCAGTATGAAGGTGAGGGTTGGTCTTCCCCTGAATCACAGTTAAGGACTGAGTCTTCTGTTTCAAACATGTTTATTGTATTCCCTTCAGACTCTTCTAGGATTCCCTCATTTTCATCTAAAATTTTTTCTTGGAATGGGGGAATTACTTGTTGATTTGACTCTCTCTGTCTGTTGGGAGCATTGTTGTTTCTTCTAAAGTTTTGGTTTTGATTTTGGTTCTGGTTTCTGTTCTGATTTCTAACTGTGACAACCATCTTTTCCATCATTTGTTGCATCTTATCCACATGTTTAGATAGTCTGTCATAGTTTGGATCAGATGTGGAGGCTAAATTGTCATCCCTATAGGTTACCCTCTTCTCAGACCTTAGTCTTGCTCTTTTCTCAATCAAATTTGCCTCTATGTTTACAGATCCTTTTTGCATGTCTTCCAATGTGGTGTACTCTTTATCCCTCAGCTCATAGGCCATTTCAGCATCAAACCCATCAGGATATTTGGCCAGGGCCATACCTTGTGGAGGTTTCATGTGTGGAGGGAGAGCATTGTAAATGCTGTTAAATCTTGTTGTGTAATCATGGACACTCTCTCCCATGTTTATTTTAAGGCTCATATATTCAGCTAGGAGCTGGCGAGGATTTTCCCTAGTTTCCCATTTGTCGACGAAAGTCTGGTATAGAGCAGGGAGATCTTGGATGCTACCAGGAGGTAAGCTTTTAAACCATTTCTTTACATCACCCCCTAGGCTTTGGGCAAATATTGTCATTTTGATTGTTTCATCATCAATCTCCATATAGTCAAAAGAATCCTCCATCTTATCTACATGTTGCTGAGCTGTTATGGGCTCTTTTGCAGTGAAGTGTGGGATCTTTGATTGATAATCATTTGGTAGGGGTAACAAGGGCTGGGGTAGTACTAAGGGAGAATACTAGGCTGCCATGATGATATTCTGATGAGGTAAAGGATTGATTTGAGCAGCTGGTATATGGATGACAGGAATGCTAGGACCAACAGTGGTTAGCTGAGCAGATCTAGGGTGGGAGAGCCCCAATTTTTGAATGAAATGGATATTAGGTGGTGTAGATGGAGGGGTTACTCAATCCCTAGTGTGCTGACCACTGTGAGATGGTGAACTGTGAAACTCAAGGTCTGGCTGGTCTAGATGATTGAATGAACTAGTTCTTGGTAAGATGTTTGGAGGGTCTAGGACAGGGAGAAAATGTGATAGAGCTGTTAGGTTTTCTGGTGCAGAATTAGCTCTATGAATGTGACTGGAAATAGTTGATCTTTTGGGTGCAGGAGCTCATTTGAGGATGTTCTCAGGGTTATCAACTATTTCAGGTGGGTTAGGATTAGGGAAAGCTCTTGTGTGAATGGTCCTGAAAGCTAGAATGTTATATTTCTACCCAAGCAGCTTAGCCCTACTTTTTACTTTTGTTGTGGTTGATGTTGTCTAAAAGGCTGGTCTCCCAGTGGAGTATTTTCGTTTAGGAACAATGGAGTCACCAGGTGGAGGGTTTCAAGGTATGTCTAAGGGGTTACACTGTCCACCACAGTGCTCAGGCACTATCACCTTTCAGGAATCTCCTCAAAAAACAAACTCCAACCAGAGATTCACTGGGAGGGCATTTACCAGATATGTCACTTCCGAAGAAGGTGGGATCCGGAGGCCACCTGGCCCTTTCCAGGCTCTGTCTAAGAGTATAATAGACACTCAATAATGGAGGTAGATTCAAGAAAGGAGTGACTTAATGTAAACCTAACCAAAGTTCTAAGTTTCTGAGTCTCTAAGAATGCTTAAGGTGAAATGCACTCAGAATCCTCAGTGGAGTCGCCATTATGTTGGGTTCCCATGTTTTGGCCAGGTTGACAAGACCAAAAGATGAGACAACATAGAACCACTTTCAGACCTTAGGATATAGCCCTCCTAGGTCCAGAGAGGGATCTCTCTATGATAGTCAAAGGTTTTATGTCTTTGAAGCTCAAATGTTAAGGTTTTAGGCTAGTTATGGGCTCAGGGTTGTTTTTTTGATTGTTTATGTTTGGTTGTTGGGAATCAGGAAAGAAGGGTCCAATATAAGACAAGGATGAGCAAAAGGAAACTAGGCAAAGATAGATGACTTAGGGAACATAAAGGCCATTGGTAAATGCAGTCAAGAAAGGATTTACTTGTGGTCAATGTGCAAGCTTTCAGTTGGGATAGTCATATAGAGCATATGGATCTTTAAACATGGTTGATGGAATGGGACATTAAGGACTGAAAATGAGTGAAGGGGAACCAGCCAATTCTATCTATAGATCAGGTCAGAGGTCATTTAACTCTAGACCTGCTTGGACAAAACCGGAGGCAAGACAAGGGATCTTAGGAAGGCTTAATGAGATGGAAAGATCCTAGTGAGGTAGAGACAGGGTTCTAGACCTCCCAGTGTTCTCAACTCATCTAAATAAATCCTGACAAGAACATATAAACATATATTTCATTAATTCATACATCAGAGAGCAGGAAATAACATCCACTACACTGGTTAAATCAATTGAAATCAATATTCAGATACACATATAAGCAGAAAACATAAAGGGCTGGGAGAGCAGCAACATAAGGTACCTATCCAGGGTAAATCTTATGCCAAACTTCTGATGCGAGCCTGAAGAAACGTAATGAAATGAAAGCAAGTCAATCACAAATACAGAGAAAGGAAAACATCACCAGTTGCTTTAGATCAGGATCCAAAGAAACATGCTTGTCATATTAAAAGCAACACCAATCAGGTACAACATTGCCCACAGCTTGAACATTCAGTCTGAATACATCGAGTCTCGGCCTATCTTACAATATTACACAAAGAACTTGTCTCAAGAGGAGAAATACTTGCATTTCTCTAATATCTCATCAACAACCAATACAATAAGTTCCTTCTGTGTTTTATATCAAAGAGTGAACAGAAGATCGACTGAGTGGGAAGGTGAACAATAAATGTAACATTAAACACAAAAATGAATGTGGGGCCGAAACCCATTCTGTTTGAATGCTGCATATTTAGTTTCTGTCACCTCTTTATGTAGGAGTGATCTTCTCTGAATATGATTTTGACATACTTCAGCTGTGGTACTCCTGGTGCTTTGAACAAAATAAAATAAATTACTAAGGAGTCTGTCATATAAATTCTCTGACGGTTTTGAACTGTTTTCTGGTGGAAATTCCTTCAAGGACATTGTGCATAATAAAAACTGTATGGGTGCCCTGTACTTGATGAAGAAAAACATTCTGCTGATGAATAAACCTTGATGTTACCCTTTACTTATGCTCAGGACCTTTTGATCGATCCTCGGGGTCTTCACCTAGGTGCTTTTCCTCTTAAACCGCTGATTCAAGGCTTAAGATCTTCACTCACGTGCTCTAATACTTTTTCTTGCATTAAACACTTAGCCACTCCATCTCTGTTTCTGCTCGTGCATCATGAGCTTTAATGGCGCTGGAAGGTTTTCCATAGAGTCTAAACCTTGTTTCTTTAATGAACGTCTAGTCTTTACCTTCCCGGGTCCTTGCTCATAAATTAGCTACTGTAATTGATCTTTTTTAGATTTCACTATCCTTGCAGCAGAGCCGCGCACCATGGCGACCATTAGCTCCTTATAACCCTGCAAAACACACAAATAAGTTAAGGAAATCATGCATGGGGTGGCGGATGATGTGGAGGTGGAGAAAGGTCATGCAGATGACGATGCAGAGGAGCAAACCGCAGCAGGAATGGAGGAATGTGCTCATGGTGGGGGTGATGGAGGCGACGTGGAGGGACCGGGAGCAATGGAATGGTCAACATCGGGAGAAAGAATCCGGACCGTCTGATCGCGGCGGAGATCGATGACGGAAGACGACAGACGGTGGGCCAGCGGGTGCGATGAGCAGGGGTTAAATGGTGCGCGGCTTTGTCGATCGACGACCGTTGGATAAGCGTTTGAAGATCTAACGGTTGACAGCGATTTCGCTTGGCATCCGTGGTTGGAAGATAATGGGTAGGGGATGGGCGGTTTCAGAATCGTACAAAGGACATGCGGCGGAAGCTGAATGGAATCGCTGGGCGTTGGAGAAAAATCGCCGACCGTGCATAAGTGGTGCGAAATAAACCAGGTGGTTTCTGAACAGTGGAAGCAGGGACCACAGGGCGGATGGGATCTGCACCGTTAGATTTGGAACAGATCAACGGTGTAAAATGCGCCCGATGCGCTCTGGCTATGAACCGTTGATCTGCAGATTAAAATGGACAGTGATGGCGCGACAAGGGAGATTAGTGCCTTTCGGGCCAGCGAATGGTCTCAGCACGGGTCACATGGAGGAAAAGGCGCGGGGCTAAGTGGGAAAGGGGTTGGGCCTGCAATAAGGTTCAAAATGGGTTTTTAAGCCATTTAAATGCATTTTTGAAACCTTATAAGGGTAACGATAGGGAGATGGAGGGGGAATTTGGGAAAACAAAGGGTGTAGGGATTTTAGAGGGGATTTAGGGGGTTGATAGGGGGAAAATGAGGGGAACAAAGGTGTCTTGACAGAAGGAGGAGAGACGGGGGGGAAAGGGAAATTTTGCAAGGGTGCAAGGAGTAACAGCAGGCCTTTTAGGAATGTCTCAGCGGATAGGATTTGTATTAGGCATAGCACTCAGAGACTTCAAGGAGGATGGTTTTTCAGGGGAAAAGCATTCCTTGAAAGCTCCCCAATAATCTAGCCCCCAGCTTGCTTGTCAAGAATTTCATAGGGGGGCTAACACGCTGTACAAATGCGCTCTGCTGAAACAGTCCATAATTAGAGCATTGTGAGAGATTGGGTATAAATCTCCCTTGAAGAATCCAAATTGTGTCCGACCTGTGGAATTAGAAATATGACTCAGAGGACTACGACAGGACCAAAAATTAGATATTTAGGATCTGAAATAAAAAATATACACCAAATTCAATATCGAGCTCCTAGAAGGAAAATAAAAAGCTAGATCATGTGTTGTCAAGGGTTGCAAAGGACTAGACTTTCTAGGGCAGAAAAGAAAAGCAAGGTGCAGCAGAGGGTAGCATGAAAAGGTCATCAACCAAGGTGCATAATAGTAGCAAGAAGTTCATCATATGAAGTCTTCAAGTGGGCAGCACTGCATACAATCATTGTAAATAAATTATTGTAAAAATTGTACTAGTGTCTATCTCCCAAGGGTTGAAGAGGCGGTGTTGGGAGGTCTAGGATCATCATAGGTGGTTGTGTCAAAGTTGGGGTTATGATCTAGTATATCTTCTTCTTCTACATCATTTTATATCATTGTAAAGTGGACCATTTTCCCTGGTACAGGGGTCCATTCTTATTTTATTCTTCTATAGGGTGGTAGGGTGGTGCTAGGGTGAATTGTAGCTCATTGGGTGTTGGGGCATCCATTCAGTTGAATACTGAAGAATATCGGGCGTTGGAGCATCCATCCAGTGGGAGATGGAGAAGAATGCTTTTTTATATTCTAGGAAGTTGGAGCTTTATTTTCAATTGGAGTTGAATATTAAAGAATTATTAGAAAAGCATTAGGTGGTTTTTGTTCCGGAATGGGTTTCCACCTTAAAAACTATGTGCATTTGTGTTCCTCTTGTTTTCTTCTATCATTGTAAAACACTGATAATAATTTAATATTAACTAATTCTCTAATTGAAAGGAATACTGATTCACCCCCCCCCTCAGTATTTCCAACAATTGGGTTCAGAGCTTGGTTCCTTCAATAGCAGTTTAACAGCTGGAAGGAGGTCATGGAGCATACCAAGAATGGTGTACCTCTATTCAATGAAAATAATTATGCACTCTTGAAAGGAAGAATGGAGGTCTATCTCTTGGCGTAAGGTTACGAAGTATGGGACACTGTTCAAAATGGATTTACATCAACTGCTGATGTTCAAGGTAAGAAGAATTTGGTAAATGATGCAAAAGCAAAGAATATTATTACCAGTGGACTTATTGAATCTGCTTATCATAAGGTGTTGGGTTTAAACTGCCAAAAAGTATGGAAAAATATTGAGAATATATGTGCAGGTGACTCAAATGTCAAAGAAGCAAAGCTTCAAATCTATAGAGCAAAATTTGAGCAACTCATAATGAAATAAGATTGCAACATTGCCGCATACTTTATTTACGTTGATGAAATAACCAATACTCTGGAAGGATTGGGAGAGCCAGTTGATGAGAAGAATATTATACGAAATATTCTTAGAACGTTACCAAGGAGATTTAACCCAAAGGTATTGGTCTTAGAATATAGTGCAAATCTGGAAAAACTCAGCAAAGAGGAATGACATGGAGTTCTCATAGCATATGAAATGAGACTTGATGAAGAATAGGGTACTTCGCATCTAGAAACTGCGTTCGTTGCATCTAAGAAAACCAATAAGGATAAACAACCTTCAATTGAAAAGACATGCACCTACAAGTGTGAAGAAAAGGGAGATGATGAAGAAGGTCTTTTAGATGAAGAATATGCTTACTTCACGAGAAAACTACAAATTGGTAAGGGAAAATTCAAAGGTAAACTTCCATTGATATGTTTCAGCTGTAATGAGGTTGGGCATTTTGCAGCAAAATTTCCAAACAAAAGTAATGGCAACTCAAAGAGAAAGAAAGGCTTTAAGAAATTCAACAAGCAAGGATCCAAAAGGAACTTTCTCTCTAAAGAAGATAGCTCATCATCCGATGAAGACAATGATAGTGAAGAAGAAGCCAATGAGAGAGTATTGTTTATGGCCAAGCACAATAAAACCAAGCACAATAAACAAGAGGTATAAAATAACGAAGAAGAAGGATGGATCATAGAAGAATTTTATGAGGAAGGAATCAAGCTTATAAAAGATCTCAAGGCGGAGAAGATCCATTCCAATACTCTTAAAGAACAAGTTCAAGGTCTCAAAATTTAATTTGAAGAACACAAATGCATTGAAGAGTCACTTCAAAAGAATTTGGAAGAAAGCAACCAAGAAAGGGAAGAATTAGAAGCTGAAGTAGTCTTGCTGTGTGAGGAAGTGAAGAAAGGAAAAACTATCCAAAAATATGCCAATAGATCAAGGGCATTGGAAGAACTCATCAACAATCAATGATCTTACAACGATAAAACTGGAATCAATTACAAAGAAGAAGAAGCAGGACCTTCTACAACAAAATACAATGAACCTCGTTAGCCTATATTTTTCAAAATATATCAGCTGGTGGCTAAATATTCTTTGCAGCCTCCAAGAAACAAATTCAAGCCTGAAATTGTTGGTGCTTGAAGTCTGATTGGCAAGATCATGAACTGTTGGGTTGGTTCCTTATACTTTCCCCATCTTTGCCTCTGTTGTTCCATAAAAATCCAAGTGAAATATTGTTGCATCTTCCTCCTTTTTCTCTCCCCTCCTTCCATCTTTTCCTCTTTCCTTCAAGTTTTCTTTCATCCATAAAAACCCCATCAAACCCTTTTATATTCCTTGTTCCTCTATTAAACCTCATTTCCTAAGGTCAAAAACCCACTTTTTGACCTATCGGAACCCTTCCCCTTTTGCAAAAAATCATTAAAAACCATAGAAAAACATGTGTTTCTATGCGTTAGGTTTTAGCCCCTCAGGCTAAGCCCCTTTCCGTTTCTCCCTCCATATGCCCCGACGCCCGAAACCGTGTGCTAAGACAGCCAGGCGCTTAACCATCAGCAATAATTTATTACCCGAAAACACCAAAAACCTTTGAAAAAAATACGAAGACGGGTTTATTTTATTCCTCCGCCAAAGAAAATCATATTGAATCTCAAACATTGATATGGCCCAGATCAACGGCGCGGAGTCAATCTTCACCTGGTGGACCCCCCCCGGTCCCCGGCGCCTGTTTCCAAAAAACCCGTGGTTTTATGCCCGCACCGCTTTCCGCGTTAAAACGGTTTTCCCCCGTCGGCCAGCGATTCCACCCGCTGGCCGACACGTGTCTTCCACCTCACTCCAAAACCGCCGTGTCAAGTTTTTTCCCCGCGCGTTAAGCTTTGTCCCGTGGCCCCGCAGCGGGATTCATCCCCGCCGTCGGATCTAGACCCTCCTATCCGACGATCCCTATTTGCCCTTTCCCGCTCACCTATTAACAAACTCGCCCGCCCTATAATTCTTTTCCGGCGCATTCGATAGCCGATCCCCACCGTCGATCTCCGCAGATCGACGGCTCTCCTTTGTTCTCCTGATTCCATTAAAAAGTCCACCTTTGTCCCATTGACTCTTCAAAATTGCTCCCGACCGTTGATCGCGATATGATTAACGGTTCCGATTTCTCCATCCACCCGCACGCCCTCCGATGCAGTTTGCCCATATAACGCAGGATTTCCTCATTTTTCTTGTTTTTTGCAGGTTTTCAAAGGGTTTTTCTTCGTATTCTACGAAATCTGAAGGATGAGAGTGACGAATCCAATCCTCCCGGTTTGTCCATGGAATTGATCATACGGAGAAGAACAGAGATATTTACAAAGTTTCATGAGCTTTGGTTACCGCACGTCCCTGCAAAGCTTGAAGATGGCCGCCAAAAATCAGAGCAGAGAAAGAGTATCAGGTTAAAGATAAAATGAACCAGATCAGTGGTTTGGTGAGAAGATTAGCGGGGATTACGGCTAAGACAGTTATCAAAAGCCTAATTCCCGGCTCTGAACACGGATTAAAGCAAAACCTAAAAGCGTTCATCAGTCAGATCGCTTTCACCGCCATACTTTGAGGCGAATTGATTCCTCAACCACCACAGTGCCACCTATTTCCTCAGAAAGCTCAAACAGAGGATGAATTTATTGAACAGGATCAGATATTATGCCTCGAACAACCAAAGAAGTTATTACTGCACCGGATTTCAACGACAGAATGTCTGCAGTGCAACCCTAACAGTACGCAGAGCCTCAAAGGTCAATATAAGCTCTCTTCGAGCTTACTTTTTAAGTATAAACACATTAATGCAATGTAACACCTATAGAATTTCTTTATCGGGCCTCTCGGGGTCAGAAAGACATTAATTCTGCATTGATTATGTTTGAGATCTTTAAATTGGATCTCACCTCCTCATCCTTCTATAAATACCTCAACAGAAGATGAGTGAGGGGTTGGATTAGTTAGTTGTTAATGTAATTGCTGAAGCGCTGTAACCATTTTTGAGTGGAAAACTCTTGACTGTAAATAGTGGTTTCACGGGCTCTTGGAGCTCTGCTTGTGACCAATAGGTTAGGTTGTGAAGAAGAGATGTATTAAAACATTGGATTTGAAGATTGTAACCGGTTTGCAGCAATCAATACAAGCTGATTTATGGGATCCTGGTCTATGCCGATGGTGATGTTATTCTCATTGTAACTTGTCATTTTTATTTCTGTTTTCAATTCGTTTCATTCTCCACTATAAAGAACAGTTAAAACAGTGTTAGAGTTTGCTGTACACCAGTGACCTTCTCTGGCTGAAAAATCTTTATCCCAATGTTTTCTTCTTATTTTGTTATTTAGAAATGACTTAATTCAGTCTAAGTACAGAGATGCTGGCGTTCCCTCATCTTTCAGTCACTGCTGAATGTTATTTTTAAATGTTACTTTCATATATGTTGTGTAAGGAATGAATTGAGGAAATCAAAGGTTAGCCCTGAGTCCCTTTCTTGTTTGCTCAACTATTTGTCTCTTTCCCTTAGGATGTGTCAAAAGCTGAATAGTTTCAAAGCACTTATCAGATCTTAGGCCATTCTGTGTTATCTTGGTGATTGTCTTGGAAAGTAACTAAGTAAAGGAGAACTAAGATGAGGAGAAAGGTGAGCCCTGCCCACTAGTTTCTGCTCCAAAGGTTGCCTTTCAAGTTTCCCTTTGTTTTTATTATGTTTCTATTAGAAGTATATCAAAGGCTGGATAGTTTCAAAGCACTTACCAGATCCTAGGTTGCTTCTATGTTTCCTTAAGTGCCTGGTCAAAGGCTGGCTAGTTTCAAAGTACTTACCAGATCCTGGGCTGCTCTTTGTTCTGCATCTGTTGATTCCCTTTCTTGTTGTATCACCCCATCTCATAAATCAAACTTCAAAGAGATCCTTAGGCCTAGATGACTTGCCCCATAGATTGATCTTGAACCTGGTTGTTTCAATTAAATTCCCTTATGACTCCATAGCCCAATGGATTGAAAACTTGCCATCATCTTTCTTTAGAATCAAAGCTTTTGAGTTTACTTGCAACTTCTCACCTTTGAACCTATTTGCACATAGATCTTTCCGTCTCAGACAGCAACTATGCTCAACCATCTAAGAAAACCAAACAAAACCCTTGGCCTTCATAACTAGCCTAATATCATCACCCCAAACTTCAAAGACAATATCCATCTTTGTACATATTGGAGAGATCCCTCTCAGGATTCAGGAGGGCTAGATCCTAGAATCCCAAAGTTGGTTGAAATGATGTTAACTCTGTGATCGGACTTTGCCAATCTTGCTTGTTACAGAGACCTAACATTTCTGGCGACTCCGTTGGGGACCTTTTACCTCAGAATCCTCATATAAACATTTTGAGAGTAAAAAGCAGCCTTTTCAAGCACTACCAAAGAATGGTAATCATGATAAAACTTGTGTGAATCAGTGACAAACTAGGTCAACCCTAGGGTTCGTTTAAGTCTTTATCTAACCTTGGAAAATCGGCTAGCTGAGCCACAAGGATAGACTGTCTTTGTTTATTAGCCGTAGCTAAGTTTTGAGGCATAGTTAGGACATTCTTTAGAAACCACAAATATAAACAATTCAGAAAATACCAAAAACATTTCAGATTGGTAGTAAAACACTAGTTTTGATCCTTGTATACGTCTTTGATGTGTTTTACCCTATACTCTTAGACAGAGTCTGGAAAGGGCTAGGTAGCCTCTGGATCTCATCCTCCTTTGGGGTGACATATCTAGTGAATGCCCTCCCAGTCAATCTCTGGTTAGAGTTTGTTGTATTTTGAGATATCCCTGAAAAGAAATGTTCCACAGACACTGTGGTGGACAGGGTGCTTCTGTGAAAACTCTCTGAACCTTCCACCTGGCGACTCCACCATCCTGAGCTAACCTCAAAGACTCCGCTGGGAAGAACCCTCATCATTATAAAATCCTTCAAACTCAGTTAGAAGACTATAAGATGTGAGTTGAGTAAACAAGATTAGTTAACTGTTTGAAGATTGTCATACCTGGTTGAACCTCTCTTGTTTAAAAGTTGGGTCTAAAAAGATAAACATTGTGGCTACTAAAAAGATTCACACTAGAGCCCATCCTGACCCCGATCCTCCTGAAATAGTTGACAACCCAGAAAGAATTCTTAGGAGGCCTCCTAAGATACAAGCCTCAACTATCTTCAGACCACCCCTAAGAGCCAATTCAGTCCCTGAAAACCTTTCAGCTCTTCACGAATCACAAATTGACTTATTAAATCCATTCAGAACTAGGTCATTCGGTGATTTAGATCAGTTAGATTCTGAGCCTACCCTTTCATCTCCCAATACCAGTGGGACTCTTGGGAATAGAGAATCAACACCACCCGATTTACATTTCTTACATAATTTAGGTGTCTCTCACCCAAGATCAGCTCAGAGATCTACTACCGTTCCATCCACTTCTGTTCATCCTTCATCCACTGTTCAAACCACTCCACTTCAAACCACACCTCCACTTGTAAACCCACCCCCACCACATATCATGGCAGCATGGTATGCTCCCTTAGTCCTTCCTGTACCATTAGTCAATCTTCCACAGGACTATCAGTCCAAAATTCCATTATATGATGCCCATAATACCATAACAGCGTCTCAACATGTGGACAAAATGAATGACTACTTTGACAGAAATGAAATTGATAATGAGTCTGTCAAAATCAGATTGTTTGCTCAAAGTTTGGGGGGAGATGTGAGAAAATGGTTTAAAGGTTTAACCCCCCATAGTATCAACGACCTTCAAGCCTTCCATCAAACATTTTTAAACAAATGGGAAGTAAGGAAAAACCCTCTCCAAGTCCTTGCTGACTACAACAATCTCCATAGGAACCCTGGGGAAAGTGTACAAGCTTATTGTACCAGGTTCAACAGTGTGTATAATGCACTTTCCCCTGAACTGAAACCTCCTCAGGGATCAGCCTTAAACAAATTTCCTGAAGGGTTTGACCCAGACATGACATACTCACTCAGAGAAAGAGTCTTTGCAACCCTCGAAGATATGCAAAGAGGTGCCCTTTCTGTAGAGGTGAACCTTATGGAAAAAAGAGCAAGGATGAAAGCTGAAAAGAAAGTATCTTTTAGGGAGGAACCCACCCCTTCTACTTCAAGCTCAAAAATGGAAAGAATGATGGAAGAAATGATGAAGAAAATGAGCATTCTAGAGAGGGCGCAAGCAAGTTTAAATCAAAACGCTCCTCAAAACAGAAACCAAAACCAGAATCAGAATCTTAGAAGAAATCAGCCTCCAAACAGACCCAGGGAAGATGATCAGCAGATCGCCCCTCCCTTTCATCAGAACTTTTTAAGTGAGGTCGAGGAAACAAATGAAATAACAGAGGAAGATGATATAAACTTATTTGGGGTAGATGATGATGACTTTGAGGTTCATTATGACAATAAACAAGGTCTCTATACACCTTATGATGACAGAAGAGATGTTAACCAGGATTACTATCAAAACATGGAAAACGCTGTCATAGAGCCTGTTAAGGAGTATGAACTCCGAAGCAAATCTAAACAACAAACCCCCAACAATAAAACCTCTGACAAACCTTCTCAAAACAGCGCTGCAACCAAGTCTAAAACAATCAAACAAAAGGACAAAACGGTGGCTGTTGATTCTGGTAAAGATAAAGAGAAAGACACTCAAAACATCGAAAAACAGAGTGCAAACATTAGTAGTACTAACACCTCAGTTAGTACTCCTGCAAAAGTAATTGTTTCAACTGTAGATGAACCGAATCAGCAAGCTGTTTTTGCTGATAAAGTGGCAATAAACAAGGCTGAAGTCAGTATTCTGAAAAATCAAAACCTCTTTAGCCTGGAACAGGAAATCTCAAAGATCAAGATCTCTGTTCCTTTGACTGAGTTAACTGCCCAGTATGTATATAGGTCCAAAATTTTGAAGGCTTTGAACTTAGAAAATAATGAAGATACCCTCAATCTTAATGATGACCAACCAGAGCTTATTTTCGGTCCAAAGATTGAAGGAAAGTTCCAAGAAGGCCCTGTGCCTCCATTTTATGTAAGCTTAAACATTCATGACAAAATCCTGCATAATGCTATGCATGATTCAGGTGCTTCCCATAATTTAATGCCAAAAGCTGTAATGGAGAGCCTGGGTCTTGAAATTACCAGACCTTATAAAGACCTGTACTTCTTTGACTCAAGTAGAGTTAAGTGTCTAGGATTGATTAAAGATCTCTGTGTTAATCTAGCCCAAATTCCAGCCAAATGTTTAGTCATGGACGTTGTTGTGGCTGATGTTCCCCCGAAGTATGGAATGCTTTTATCAAGATCTTGGGGGGCTAAGTTACAAGTGACTATGCAAATGGACATGGCCTATGCAACCATCCCTGTCTTCAATCAAACCAGGAGACTTTATAGGGAATCTCACATGCAATACACAGTCACAAGCCAGGAGCGGCCTCAAAACTCTCCACTCTATGCTATAAACACGAGCCTTGATTCTTTTATCATGTTCAATAACGAAACACTCACTGACCAAATTATTTCGAAAGAGTCCATGGCTGGGGTTAAAAAGGAGGAAAACGATGCCGAATTTCCAGAACAATATACTGTGTCTGAAAGTCCTAGCAAATTTAACACAGATCTGGAAATCCTAGTTGTCAATCCTGTGAGCTCAAAACTTGACAGTCAGAATGACAGTCCTTAACCTGATGAAAAACTTGGGGAATCGAACAATACAAAGTCCATTCATCAAACTGAAAATCTGCCTCTCTGGACTATGTATTTTGATGGGTCGTGCACCAAAACAAATGCAGGTGCAGGTGTCTGGATCACTAACTCTGAAAACGATCATACAGAACGCATTTCATGCAAGCTAAACTTTCAGTGTTCCAATAACATAGCAGAATATGAATCCCTCCTCTTGGGCTTGCATCTTTTAAAAAAACTAGGTGCCAGGAGAATCGATGTATATGGGGATTCTGAATTAATCATTAGGCAAGTCAATGGGGAGTATAATGCAAATCACCCTAGACTTAGGGCCTACAGGAATGATGTCATTGATCTTTTAAAAACATTTAACGAGTACACCTTATCTTTTGTCCCAAGGAAAAGAAACATTGCTGCCCACAATTTAGCCTTTGCTGCTAGAACCTGCCCAATGCTGTATGATGACACCTCTCAGATAAAATTCAGACCAACTATCCCAGATAACAAGAAATATTGGCAGGTATTTGATGGAGATAAACAAATAGAAGACTTCATGCAATTCAGGAATGAGTTTGAACCCCACAGTTCAGATTCAGACTATGAAACAGACTGCAGTGAAGAAAATTTTCTTGGTGAAGAAGAACCGTCTCCACAGTTGGTAGATATAAACCTTCAGACTATCACATCCACACGCCAAGCAGAATTAGGTCTGAAACCTGAAACAGAGGAAATGGAAATTCTGCATTCTAATAATGATAGTCTGCCCAAGGGTTTGGCCCCTCTAGAAGAACTGTTTGATTTTGATGATGTGGCCAACAAACCAAAACTAGAGCCTGTGGAAACTGAAGTGGAAGAATGTAATATAGGCAGTGAAGAAAAACCAAGATTCATTAAACTGTCTAAAACTTTACCAGCTCACATTAAACTTAAATATTTGGAGCTGTTTAAAGAATTTTCTGATGTTTTTGCATGGAGTTACGAAGATCTTAAGTCCTATGACACTGAAATAATACAACACAAAATCCCTCTTAAAGAAAACCAAAAACCATTCAAACAAAAACTACGCAGAATCAACCCTGTCCAGTTGCCATTGGTTAAGAAGGAAATTATGAAGATGCATGATGCTGGTATTATTGTCCCTATTAGATATTCTGAGTGGGTATCTAATCTGGTGTCGGTTAGGAAAAAGACTGGAGAAATCAGGCTTTGTATAGACTTCAGGAATCTAAACAAAGCTTCACTAAAGGATAACTACCCTTTGCCCAAGATGGATCATATTTTGCAAAGGGTGGTAGGGTCTAAAAGAATTTCTTTGCTGGATGGCTATTCAGGGTATAACCAAGTCCTAGTCCACCCTGATGATCAATTAAAGACAACCTTTACTACACCATGGGGCACGTTCATGTATGTGAAAATGCCTTTTGGTTTAATGAATGCTGGAGCAACCTTTCAAAGAGCCATGGACATAGCATTCTCGGAAGAATTAGGCTTCTTCATCATTATTTATCTTGATGATGTAACTGTGTTTTCAAAAACAGATGAAGAGCACTTAGAACACTTGAGGAAAGTTTTCGAGAAGTGCAGAAAGTTTGGGATATCTTTGAACCCCAAGAAAACCTTATTCGGACTCCAAGAAGGTAAGCTTCTTGGACATATCATTTCAGAAGAGGGCATAAAGATAGATCCCATGAGGATTGAAGCCATATTGCAAATCTCCCACCCTCGGAACATCAAAGAGTTGCAGTCTTTCATAGGAAAGATTAACTTTTTAAGAAGGTTCATACCAAACTTGGCTGAGCTCCTTAGAAATATCACAAACATGTTGAAAAGGGAGCAAGGGGTAAAATGGACCGCTGAAGCAAAGACATCCTTTGAACTGGTTAAACAAGCGTTAACCAAAACACCAGTTCTCATAAGTCCAGATTTCTCGAAAGACTTTTATATCTTCTCATTTGCATTAGAACATACTATAGCTGCTGTCCTTTTACAGAAAAACCAACAAGGACAAGAGCAGCCCATTGCGTTCTTCAGCAAGGCATTGAGGGATGCCCCTTTGAAGTATAACATTATGGAAAAACAGGCTTTTGCCCTGGTAAAAGCTTTAAAAGACTTCAGGGTATACATCCTTCACTCACATATCATTGCCTTTGTTCCAAATTCAGTAGTAAAAGACATTTTGACCCAGGATCCAGATGGTAAGAGAGGTAAGTGGATTGCTGTTATTCTTGAATATGATTTAGAGATTAAACCCACGAAGCTTATCAAAGGCCAAGGTCTAGCTAGGTTAATGGCTGAATCAAATTGTGAAGTTCTTGATATTAACATGATTAATGCTTTGGATGACCAAGAAGAATTCTCAACCCCCATTGTTGAAGATTATTTTGCGAATTCTCCTTGGTATGCCGATATTGTTTATGTTTTGCTTAATTTAAACACACCGCCTGGTTTATCCAAAACAAAGGCAAGATTCCTAAAGCTAAAAGCTGTAAACTATTGCATTATTGATAAATGTCTTTATTGGAAGAATGCTAGTGGTATATTGCTTAAATGTTTGCCTGAGTTTGATGCAGAAAAAATTAAGCAGGAATTCCACACATCATCTTCTCAAGCCAAGACCGTGTTGGAGAAAATCATAAAACCTTAAAAACAAATTAACACACATCGTATTTAATCGCTGGCTACAAAGACACAGTTGTTTTTACCGTGAATACCGTGGTTCACCCAAACCTCCTGGGCTACGTCCACACAACAGGGCATTGGCAATCTTATTAATTCAAACAGGAGATTACAATTCTCACACACCCTCTAAAACATCCGTATGGCTATCTGTTATATAGCAGGAGAATCTAACAGCCTCATAAATCCTCTCAACTCAAATTTAGCTAGCATTAACTCCCTCCCAACAACCTGGAGTTAATCTAGCAACAAATTCCTAATTTTTGTCACCTACTGAGATTTTTCCTATTCTATTCAAAACAGAAAATCTCAACAATCTCCACCTTGACAACAATTAGCCTGATGCCCTGTTCTTTATTATTTATCTTTTCTGCAAGCCAAGAGAAGCCAAACACCAACGCAGCTTCTCCAACAAAACTGGTTTCGTGAACATGTCTGCACAGTTTTCCTTTGTATGCACCTTTTCAAGAGAGACTTCCCTTTCAGTGATAACCTGTCTTACAAAATGGTACTTAATTGGAATATGCTTTGATTTACTATGATAGGCCGGATTCTTAGCCAAATGTATTGCACTTTGACTATCACATAGTAACCTGATGTTGTCCTGCAACCTACCAAATTCACCAAGCAAACCTTTCAACCAAACCGCCTCTTTGCAAGCATGAGAAGCAGCAACGTATTCTGCTTCAGTAGTGGATAAAGCAACAATGTTCTGTAGCTTCGACATCCAGCTAATAGCTCCACCTGCAAGAGTAAAGACGTACCCTGAAGTTGACCTTCTCTTATCCAAATCACCTGCAAAATCAGAATCAACATATCCACAAACATATTCACTGCTTTTATTGTAAGTGATACAATAACTACTTGTGCCTCTCAAATACCGAAGCACCCATTTCACTGCTGACCAATGTTCTTTACCCGGATTTGCCATATACCTGCTGACAACCCCAACTGCATGTGAAATATCTGGTCGAGTACAAACCATCACATACATCAAACATCCTACTACATTAGCATATGGAATTCGAGACATATAATCCTTTTCTTCATCTGTATTAGGACATAAACCCGAAGAAAGCTTGAAATGGGAAGCGAAAGGGACTGACACAAGCTTCACATTATTCAATACCAAATCTCAAAAGTATCTTCTCAACATACTTCTGTTGTGATAGCCACAACTTACCATTACTCCTGTCTCTGAAAATCTCCATGCCCAAAATCTGTCTTGCTGCTCCTAGATCTTTCATATCGAATGTCCTTTCCATCTGAGTCTTCAACCTGTTGATTTCATCAATGATTTTGCTTGCTAAAAGCATATCGTCAACATACAACACTAAGATAATGAACATGCCATTTTTCAATTGCTTGAAATACACACAATGATCATATTCACTCCTAACATATTTCTGACTCAACATGAAAGAATCAAACTTCTTATACCACTGCCGAGGCGACTGCTTCAGGCCATATAATGACTTCTTGAGCCTGCAGACAAATTTCTCATTGCGATGCTGAACAAACCCTTCCGGTTGTTCCCTATAAATTTCCTCATCTAGATCTCCATGTAGAAAAGCAGTCTTAACATCTAGTTGCTGTAACTCTAAATCAAACAAAGCAACTAAAGCTAACACAATTCGAATTGAAACAATTTTAACCACTGGTGAAAAAATCTCATGAAAGTCAATGCCTGCTTTCTGAGAAAACCCTTTTGCAACCAGCCGCGCTTTGTACCTGTCCTCCGTATCATTCACACCCTGTTTCAGCTTGTAAACCCATTTACACCCCACAGTTTTCCTGTCTTTCGGAAGCTCAACCAGATCCCATGTGCCGTTCTTACTCAAGGCCATCATTTCGTCCTTCATGGCTGCTTTCCACTTGCCACTATTCGAACCTTCTATTGCTTCCTGATAGCACATAGGTTCATTGTCATTAGCAGTAAATGCAACTGAAGTAACATAATCATCATACCTTCTCGGTGGCCGTTTGATTCTTGTCGACCTCCTTAAGGATGTTTCTGGTTGACTACCATCTGTAGGAACTTCTTGCCGATCAATATCTGAGACCTGTTCATGATCTAAACCTGAACCCTGTTCATGTTCTGATTCTGAAACCTGTTCATGACTAGTATCTGAACTATGGTCATCATGACTATCATTAGAAGTGCTGTCAAACTGAATGTGCTGAAAATCAAATACATCATCATGTTTCAATTTATTACCTACATCTAACTGTACAAGAGAGGATTCATCAAACTTTACATCTCTGTTGATGATGATTTTGCGGGTAGTAGGATCCCACAATCTATATCCCTTTGTTCCAACACCATACCCAACAAAGATATACTTTTTAGACTTTGGATCTAACTTAGTTCGCTGATGTTTAGGCACTAGAGCATATGCATCACAACCAAACACTCTGAGTTTAGAATAGTCACAAGGGTGTCCTTTCCATACCTCTTGCGAAATTTTGCAGTCTATCGCTGTTGATGGCGACCGATTTATCACATAACAAGCTGTAGCCACAACTTCCTTCCACAACTCCTTTTGCAACCCGGCGTTACTCGGCATACTCCTTGCTCTCTCTAGAAGAGTCCTGTTCATGCGTTCAGCAACTCCATTTTGCTGAGGAGTATAAACCGTGGTCTTATGTCTCTCGATCCCTGCATCCTTGCAATAGTTGTCAAACTCCTTGGAAGTAAACTCACCACCATTGTCAGTTCTTAAACACTTTATTGTTCTACCAGTGCTGTTTTCTACCAATGCTCTAAACTGTTTGAAAACTGAAAAAACATCAGACTTTCTTTTCAACATGTAGACCCACACCTTCCTAGAAAAGTCATCGATAAATGATACAAAATACGACGAACCACCATATGACGCTGTAGGAGCTGGACCCCAAACATCTGAATGAATATAATCAAGTATGCCTTTACTAGTATGTTTGCCTGTTTTAAATTTTTGTTTACTTTGTTTTCCAAACAAGCAATGCTTACAGAAATCTAACTTTCCAGACTTCAGATTTGGAAGTAACTTGCGATCAGCCAAAATTTTCAACCCTCTTTCGCTCATATGGCCCAACCTTTGATGCCATAGGCGAATGGAACTACTGTCATGTTGAGACACCGTAGACACATGAACTGACCCTGTTCTTCCTTCTAACTGAAACAGATTTCCTACTTTCTTAGCTTTCATTACTAGTAAAATACCTTTATAGATTTTCATAACTCCACCTTGAATTAGAGTTTTATATCCATTTGTGTCAAGTGCTCCCAGTGAAATTAGATTTTTTCTTAAGTTTGGAACATGTCTCACATCTGTTAACAATTTAGTTGTGCCATCAAACATTTGTAGTTGTATGCTCCCAATCCCCACAATATTAGATGTGACATCATTACCCATGTACACGACTCCATCATTAACTGATCTATACGTCTTAAACCATTCTCTATGAATACACATGTGGTTTGATGCACCGGAATATAACAACCAATGTTGATCATGATTTGACATATTAACAGACAACACTTTGTCGCTCATACCTGAACCAGATGCCGAACCTGTATCTGTCGCATTTGCCTCCTTCTTCTCTGTCGAAGAATCTGCTTTAGAAGTTTGCTGCTGTCGCTTCCAGCAATCCTTCTTCAGGTGTCCAGCTTTCCCACAATGCCAGCACTTCACCTTTGTCTTCTTTCCTTTAGACTTTGAACAAAAGTCGCTATGCTTTCCCCCGGAGTGTCTCTCTCTCGAGCGACCTCTGGCCATCATTACCTCTGATGTAGAGGTGTCTGCATTCGACCTCTTCATTGTCTCCTCAGACAATCGGACAACAAGGCTCCAAGCACATCGTTCTCAAAACGGACACTTTGAGTTTTCGCCATCTTGTTTCAGCAAAAAACACAGTAATCTCCAGAACCAATTTTCAAATAAAGAATGCCCTTTTAATTAAAAAATTCCTTTAAACAAAAATTGCCCTTGCCTTCCTTTAAGTTCCTCTCACTTCCTTTTAAAAAAAAATTATCCTTGACCTTTGCCTTTCACTTCATACAAAGCCCTCAAATCGATTATTTTTAAATCGATGTTTTAAAAAAAAAAAAAAAAAAAACTTCACCTTAAAAAAAAACCTTTCCTTTAATGTAATCGATTACACTTTACCACTTCATAAAAGGACTTTACATAATCGATTAAGGCCTTTACATAAAATATGGCCACTTCATAAAAGGCCTTTACATAATCGATTAAAAAATATTGAAATATGTATATCGATTCTAAATACAAATCGATTTATTCAGACTTGCTCCACTTCTTCAACAAACCGATGGCATAATTACAATAATGGAAGTCGATTTATGAAAAACAATGGGAAGCGAACCGATTTATGGAAGTCAAACCGATTCACACCAAACCGATTTATGGAAGTCAATAAATCGACCTTTTTTAAATAGCATATCGATTTTGAACTTGTTGGAGTTATTATATTTGACCTTTTTTTAAAAAAACCCCATTTTAAAAAACTTCAAAGTCGATTTCATATCATACGTGACTTTTTTTTTTTTAAAAAAATCAGAACCTTAAATCATATGGCATCGTACCTCGGTCAGCTCACAATTGTCCATGCACCAGCAGTTTTCACGCTGAACTTATTAATCTGAGTCAGCTCACCGTCAGCTCACAATTGTCCATGCAACACCAGATTTCACGTTGAACTTATTAATCTGAGTCAGCTCACCGTCAGCTCACAATTGTCCATGCACCACCAGATTTCACGCAGATGGTCAACGACGCTCTCCACACATGGCAGCGTACTCATTCAAATATCGATTTTATGAAACAACACTGTCAACGTTCAAAGGCATACGGACTTGTGCAAAAAACATAAACCAGCGATTTGCATAAACCACGTTGTCAAAATTTCAACGCTGCACCAACGCTGCACCGATTCTTCAATTCAAATCACCAGCGCTGCAACCGTTTTATAAAAAACGTTCAACTCCACGCATCAATCAAAAAACATGAAAATTGATTTGAATGAACCAAATCTGGGCTATCGGTCAACGTCCTCTGCGCACAGGACATCCACAGCGCACATCTATCGCTGCAGAAACTAGCCGGTTCACGCACCAGCAACGATTGTTTTATGAACCCGCCTCTATCCTCTGCGCTTCACGCTGCCAGTCAACACGCAACAGTGCGCACCAGCAGCTCCAGCTCCAACATCGATTTGTTAATAACTCCACGCATCCTTCCTTCACTGCGCGCTCCTCCAACACGCTCTGATACCAATTGTTGGAGATCACAGCGGAATCATTAAACAATTAACACAGAGCAGATTTAATCAAGCACATTAAGACACAGTCATTACCGTGGTTCACCCCAACCTCCTGGGCTACGTCCACACAACAGGGCATTGGCAATCTTATTAATTCAAACAGGAGATTACAATTCACACACACTCTCTCCAAAACATCCGTATGGCTATCTGTTATATAGCAGGAGAATCTAACAGCTCTCAACTCAAATTTAGCTAGCATTAATTCCCTCCCAACAAACTGGAGTTAATCTAGCAACAATTTCCTAATTTTTGTCACCTACTGAGATTTTTCCTATTTTATTTAGAACAGAAAATCTCAACACAATGTATATTAAAAGCTACGTACTATTTCACTAA